>JABASH010006079.1:0-11122 GCA_019776445.1 Tomocerus maximus
CATCTCGACCAAAGATACTTTTATTGTAGTTAGACGAAGCCACTGTCCATGGCTGTGAATTTTGATTGGACAACAGAAACGACGTCTCCCAGACAGAATCAGGAAATGTAATCAAATTGAAGTCGCAATTTCTGTAAAATGACGAAATTCGGATACCGTTGGTGGTCTTAAAAGCAGAGAAAACAAAAATTAAAAATAAATATCTTCTGAAATTCATTTTTCTCAAGTGTCCAGCGCGGATGTAAATGTTGGAGTGAAAGGAAAAACTGCGTCGCACTCATTCCCAGTCATTGCCCAGTCCAGTTGTCCACAGTGACCAATTCAAAACACAATTCTCACTCACAGACACCGTGAAGAACAAAATAGTTCCTCCGCCTGTTTCTAGTTCATTCGTAAGACGACCAAGTAAATTTGAAACTTCCGTTTGCAATCTCTTCATTTAAAATCTTTCAAAATTCGTTTTTCTCAAGAATCCATCTCGGATGTAAATGTAAAAATGAAAGAAATGATTATTTCTACTCAGAACCTTCGTTATAATTATGTTAGTTTAGGCCAGACCAATCTTTGCTTCTTTTTTATTACGCAACAGATACAACTTTCATGGTACACTATAGGCCATACTCTATCAAAGGATATCAAGCCAAAACTGCCCTGTCAGCTTTAATAACAATCACAATATATAGGAAATTCTATATATAGTCTGTGTCGCAGTTTTCTTTGCACGCAATCACATTTTTTTGTTCTGGGAATAAACCGGCCTGTTTACACTTTACGAACCAGTAACCCAATGATGAAGATATTGTGGCCAAGCCCACAGAAAATAGCCGAACTTGACTGCATCGTAGATAGTGGAAACAGTGTTCCATTTCAGCCGGCTAAAAAGAAATTTGACCATCCCGGCTAAAATGGTTAAAATGGGTTTTAAATATAAATACCGCCCAATCAAGGATGCATATCTTCGTTCATCTATTTTTGATCATTTGACTGAAATAGAAAATGACACAATCTTAGTCGTAGCCTAGAAACTTAACGTAAGAATTCAAAGATAAAAGCTAATGAACATTACCCGAAGTCTAATTGATATTACACCCAACTCCACATCAAACGAATAAGGTAAATATTGATAACTGTACAATTCGACGAAATCGACCATGCTGATTTCAAAAATGGGTTTCATTTTAATATACAGTCAACCGCTATAGGGGTATGGGGTCCATTCACTATATTGGTTTTATTAAAATTTAAATTCCAGTAAATAGGATGTAGAGGTTTTCGACAATGCTTAATTCAAAAATGGACACCGTTTTAATATACAGTCAACCGCTATAGTGGTATGGGGTCCATCCACTATATCGGAAATATTAAACTTTAGATTTAAATTACGGTAAATTTGATTTAGAGATAGTTGAGCACGCTGATTTCAAAAATGGACACCATTTTAATATACAGTCAACCGCTATAGTGGTATGGGGTCCATCTACTGTAAGGGAAAAAATATGTTTTTACATACATATCCTTCCTTTGTTCATCATTGATTGTGACATACAGTTTCGAGCTAGAATATATGTATTCATCATTGAAGGGCCGTATCCAAATCAACAAAATAATAATCATAGTTTCGGATATTTCCCACCGAATTTTGTTGGACACTGGCAAATACTGGGAATTGGAAAATGGGAAGTAAAAAATGGGAAAGGAAGGATCGTTATCTTGCGGATTTTGTTTTATTTCCCACTCGATTTTTCTATTTCCCATTTTCCCACCTACTTGGCCTTTTTGTTTCCCACTTTCCCCACTGGGAGTTGGGAAACTTCCCACTTCTTACATTTCCCACTCGAAACCATGATATATGTAAGTTTAAGCAGGCTGCAAAGGGCGACACTCCACTATATTGTATCCGAAAAAGACTTATAGCAGCGCAGCGACATAAATTATTACCTAAGTTTGTAATCAAAGTATACGTTCATGCCATCATTACAATACAAGGGTTATATAGAAGGTAGAGTACTAGTCTGCTTACAAAACCACTACGGAAAGTGCCTAGGTTTTGAGTGATTTTGTAAACAGACTACTACCATACCTTCCATACAGCCCTTATGTTGTAGACATGGCATCAACGTACCTTGTATAATATAGCTATGTAGATATTTTTACATTGAAATTTCCTGTAGAAATGTATTTACAACTTCATCCGCTTTGCACGTTCAGAAGTTGAAATAAACCATTGAAATGGATGTAAAAAAGTTGCGTTGTAGGGAAACGTAGAAACACAATTTTATCGCAGAAACACGAATGTAATCGAACACCATAAATAAAGTAGTGGAAAAAGTCACCCAACCACTACCATCAATAGACTACGTTGCTTAACCTTAGGAGAGAGTCGAGTGAAGCAAACGAGTGGCGAGCGAGAGAAGTCTTTGGAGTCCGGATGGCAGCTTCCATGTATGAGACTTATGTTGATTTAGATTACTAAAAGGGTATGAATGAATAGAAAATTCGGTCATCTACTAATGTAATATATAATATATAGCCTTAAATTTACCTGTACTAATTAATGTCTTGACTTACTTGCTTTTCAGCTGTCCTCTGGGTCACCACTCTGCTATTAATAAAAATTACTCTGTAAACTTCACGTTGTCCGTTCTACCTGTCTCAATTTCCCCACACCAAAGTTTACTTTTTTTGCAATCATATACTGTTAGCTATTAGCTTCTCCTGAACGATCTTGATGAACTTTAATGTTGTCAATCACCAGTGATAAGTTAGCAAAATTGACATCGCGGCTAATAAGTAATTAGGAAGCCTAATTAGAAAACCTACAATCCAAAGGGAATCGGGAATTTAATTGCATTGGAAGATAAATAATCCTAATTAACTGATATTTACGCAAACATCAACAAATAATACATATTAATGGGTTCTAGGCTAATTCGTCAATAAAATTTCGACAATTGTAGGAGGCTATTCCGATAATTACAATGGAGATTTCGACAGAAATAAGTGAAATATCGATAATGATAAAGGATGATTCGACAATTATATTGGAGTTTTCGACAAATCGTTAAGTTGATTATCCTTAGTCAAAAATGCAGTCAGCAATTCAAATCGTAGCCATAATCAAAATTCTATAGTCACAAATGCAGTTGAAAGTCCATAGTCAATACATCATACACAATTCAGTACTAATATTTAATATTTACACATTTCCATCATTGTAATTATCGAAATCTTCCTCTGTAATTATCGGAATCACCTTTTACACGTTGGCGAAATCTTCATTATAATTATCGTAATAGCCTTCTACAATTGTCGAAATTCACTTGTCGAATTAGCCGAATACATATTAATGTGCCATATACTCTGAATGAAATATGATCATGGTATGATAAAATGTCCTCGGACGATGCCGACCTCGACTAGCTGCCTTCAAGGTTGTGTGTAGGTCAGCATTTTGTTTGTATGCTGATAACTGTGCATAACTGTGCATAACTGTGCATAACTGTGCTTGTGCAAATCCTTTGAAGAAAGTTAAATAAAGAATTTCTTAGAATTTCCATTACTACTATTTATACTTAGTGCATGTGTTTATTAGCATTAAAATATTTTAAAACATAACAACAGCAACTAAAGTAATAACAAGTACGGAAGGTATAAGTACGGTATTACAGTATACTCCATGTAATCATGAAGGTAAGTATACTTGGCTGTGGTCCTTCAAAATTGACAGGAGGGTACTAGCTAATTATGCATTGTCCAGATAAGTATACATCTTGTTAGTATTAGTATAGCTATATAGTAGAGGGTACCTAATGGGATTTGTAATGGCAATGAATACAGCTATTTATGTATATAGTTGTTAAAATAATTATTAACGTAAATCACATTGCATTGCTATTATTTAAATATAATTTGATGCAACTCTAACTCGGGATTTTTGTTTTACTGGACAGAATTGCAGACCGAATGCAATATATCAATGTATAAATAATTTTAGCTGGTATTAACCGGCATAAATTTAATAATATCACTGAAACTCGGTTATTTATTATGATTCTTTAGTTTTTTTCATTATATTTGACTTTAAATTTATTGTTACTGGGGATTTATCAAATTGCAGTTGCAGAAAGAAATTGTACAACAATCATCATTAAAAGAATGTTGGTCTAATTATATAGCCATACAATTGATTATTACTTTCATACACTTTCCTTAAACATTTATTTAGCCTAGTACGGGTTTTACAATAAAAAGTGGAAAAATGTGTATCGTCCTGATGTAACCGAATGTATATTTTGGACCGACAGTAGCTTGGCAAAATACGTTAAAATATTTGAGGGAAATTTGATGACGATCATTTGAAGCTAAGTACGCCGGAAAAATTACCGAAAGTAATACCGAAAATTTTATGAGCGACTTGCCGGGTTTCTAGAATTTTTCTAGCCGCAATTTTTTTTATTTTTAAATGAGACTTACATACCCTTGCTTAAAATTGTTTTGCGGATTTTTTCACGAATTTTCATACATTTTCATTCATTTTTTTTCACCAAATTGGAGGTGGCCAAATTTTCATCTTTCTCGGCCGCCGATGCGTCAGTTTTGACAAATTATACTTTTTATTTTCAATGATTTTATTGAACCGCTCAATGTCAAGTGATATTGAACAAAGTTTCCTTACTACTGCAAATTTAGACGGTCTTTTGAATGGTATATACCATTTGGGTGTGCAACGTCCGGTTGCTGAGACATATAAATATATTATAATATAAATATATAATATATAGACATATATTCCGGGACATATAAAGTCCAATACCCTGTACATTAAAATGTATAATGCCCATTACCTTTTCAAATGACCAACCTGTATATTGAGTAGTGGGCTTCCATATATTAAAGGTCAATACTCAAGACCATTCAGCCCTAAGCCTATAATTCTTCAGGTTAATGCAATTCATTGAACCAGATACAAACCTATAGTATATAACATGACATAAATAAATTCATTCATGTGTTAAGGCCATTCCAATTCGTTCTGCTGCCTTTCATATTCCTTTTCTAAAGCTCGAAGATTTTACTGCTGCTGCCATCTGCATTGGAAGACAAAAAGATTCTTTTAACTGCCAAAAAGATTTCTTTTAAAACCCAATGCCCAGTGGGCATTGGGCTTTAAAATAATTATTTTAAAGCATTGCCATTCTTTTAAAGAATGGCATTGCCCACCCCTAATAATAGAATTAGTAAAATTTGTACATAATTTATTTTGTATGGTTGCAGAAACTGAGAGCAATGTCGTAATTAATTCTGCTATGATAATGAATTAGAAAAGTAATTACAGTCAAATCAAAAACTTTAGAACAAAATCCTTATATCCTGCAGGATTGCTGCAAAGTGAGCCCATTATTTAGACCATATTCCAAACCCCTATGATTATCATAAAAAGAGAAGAATTCAATTAATTTGGGGTATTTACAATGAGTTCGGAATTATAGTGATTATAACTTGTATAACCACGGAGTGCAGTCTTCTGAAGTGGTCAAGACGCAACATGTTGGCAAACTCTTTGGTAAAATTTAATTTAAAAGGTAGCTACCGTCAAAGTAAGTAGCATTTAGGTATTGAAACAATATTGACAATATAAATACGAATGCAATAGCAATATTATTTTACAGCTATAACGCCTTAACAACCAACAAACTCTTCCTATATTGCTGATATTGTGTTTTTTATTATACCTGGAAGTGAATTCAAATTATATTAACGAAAATATCTGTGCAAATTTAATTATCTTCAGCAATGGGAAAAACAATTAAATTAATTCCAAAAGTGATGTTTGACCAAATTAGAATTACATTGAAACTAGGAAGTTTTTTAGGAGTATGTCCTTATTATTGGAGTCAGAAAGACTATGCTATAATAGTTAAGAACAAAAATAGTCATAAATTTAGACTGCTATGCTGTCATGCAACGACATTTCTGGTATTAGCAATTTATTTTACAGCTCAGTTTGTCCGATTTTCAGTGTATGAGGATGCACCGTTGTCATACGTTTTTTCTTTGCTGTGTAGCATTGGAAGTTGGTTAGGTATAATATTCGATATCATGTGGCTAATATGTTCAGAACCATTTGTTGCGGGCATCACAGATCTATTGCACATTCTTTGGGATTTCGAAGGTATGCATTTATTTTCTTACTAAGTTAATTTATATAATTAACCAAAAATTTTACCTTGTAGCATTATTAAAATTATAATTATGAGTGTGATGTTAAAATATAAATTAAATAGCAAATTTCTTTTCAGACAAATATTTAAAGTGCAAACTGATTACGAAGAAAAGTACTTTACCTCAATTTCTGCTAATACAATTGATCTATCCATTTTCGTTCATTTTTTCTTTCGCGTCGCTAATTGTCTACTTATTCTTCCACAATGAACCCGTATTTCTGTATACATATATCCCCAGAGAATTCCAACATATTTCGATGGTAATAGTGGCGGCGGTGGTTCTCTTTTGGATGAGTGCCGTGACTTCATGGTTGGTGTTAATTATATTGGAGTTACAGCTGATGGGATATAAAATTTCTGATATTTTACAGAACGAGATGAAGTAAGTAAATCTTATTCCATCTAATTTAAAACACCCAATGTACAGAATCTGTGCAGCACAAATGAAAATGAAAATTATATTATATACTACTAGGACCCCAGCACTGTAAGTAGAATTTCGAAAGATGCAAACCCAGAGAGGCGCTTGCGCATTGCATTTGGTTTGGACGTACCATTAAAACAGCATACATACATATACATAGATGCATAGGTGCATAAATTGCTCTGTCTCTCGAACTTCAGAAATATTTTTGTTTATTGGATAATATCCTCAGTGCTGTTATGAATTTCAAAAGACACCAATATTTGGTTTATTTCGAAAAATAACCCAGAGTGGAGTTCATTGTTTTATTGGTGCTTGCGCATTGCTTGCACATTCAGTCATGCCCTACCATACATACATATATGACCATGACCACATCTTTGGAATATATTGGATGCACTAGTGCACTACTCTTCAATAGGTTTTTGAATTTCTTTTTGTTTTATCATACAAAATAAAGTGTAAAAATTAATCGAAATTAAATGAATTAATAAAAGATTCAAATCGATATTACAATTTACAATGACCTTACAGTTACAAGTATTAGCGTAAAAGCAGTTTAATGTTAGTTTCGATTTAAAATATATTGGTGCTATAAACATAAATTGACATAATGTTTTCATATATCCGAAAGGCAATTTTGTTGGGGTTTCGTAATTGTTATTGTAATTGCAAAGACCTTGTTGGCAAACGATATAAAATAATATTGGAGATTCATAGTTATATGAAACCGTTGGTTGGTAGTTGTGATTGATGGTTTCCCATTTAGGACAATATATAATAGATCTTATTAGTGTTATTAGTCTCAATAAATTATTTTAAGCTACCAATTATTGAGCCTGCAGAATTAAATGATCAAGCCTTTACGATTATTAAGTATGGTAAATTTAAGGACTCGTCTTTATGAAACAATGGACTTGTCTTTATGAAACAAAGGAGTCGTCTTTATGAACAAAGGAGTCGTCTTTATGAACAAAGGAGTCATCTTTATGAAGAAACGTTTCAAGCAAGCTCAAAAATGTTTGCGCAATTACCAAATTTTCCAAATAAATTCAAAAGTTCTCATGCAAATTCGAAACTTACTTGAAAAGTTTCGAATTTGCTGAAAAAGTTTTAATGGCTAATGGCCACTTTGTTTTATGCTTAAAGACTAACTCCTTTATGTGTTGTAGGGAGTCGTGGATTTGTAAGGTTAGTCTGAGCTTTAAGGCAGAGATAATGTAGCAGGAAACCTAAATAAGTTTAAGCGTAAGGATGGATTCATTATGTTGTAGCAAGCTCTAAGGCTTCTATGGTGAAATAAGTTAGTTTTAAGTGAAAAGTTAGATTAATTAGTCATTGCAGTGACCTTGGGGTCAAGGTCAATGCAAAAGATGAAAGAGCTTTAATAGTAGATGCTGAATGCACTCTTGAAGTATGTCATAGGTCACGGTTTGACGTCCTTGGGGTCTGAGTGCGGACAACCAAGTGTGTGGGTTCTCTCTTCGCTCCCTCTAACTTCGTAGTATATATCTAGGGTTTTATGTACTGGGGTTAAGTTGTCAATTCTTAAAGGTTATCTGGTTTTACTGTTTGGATATTGGTGAAAGCTCTGAGGTTTATTTGTATTATATTTCTCTTGTGTTCCCGTCTATTTATTCTGTGAAGTTATCTGGCATTATTTACTTTATCTGATAAAGGGCTCGTGTGAGAGCTGGTGATAACCCAATAGTGACGCTCTCCGTATTTGGTTGCCTTTAACCACTAAGTATTTAGCACAGCGGCCATATTTCTTGGGTTAAAAGTATTCGCGCGGCAATTAGTATTACTCAGTCGTTACAGTGTAAAGAAAAATTCTTTTATGTATTTAAGGACAGGGGCCTTTGTTTAAAGAAAAATTCTTTTATGTATTTAAGGACAGGGGCCTTTGTTTAAAGAAACATTTCATTATATTTAAAGTATCATATTTCAAAGTGTTTTTTACTTTAATTTAAAAACTCATTCATTTAAATTACCGGTAGAATAATATTAAGTCATTATTTTATGCTAATTTTGTGTTTAACAGATTAGGAAGAAAACTGTACTTAACAAAAGACGTCATTCGGCAATCCTCAGAAGTAATTATGAAATACTTTGGCGTGTGGAAATATTATCTGCAGTTTCTTCAAGAAAATATTGGCACAATTCTGGCACCCATTCAGTCATTGCTTGCAAGATATTTAATAATTATTATTTTCTTAGTTATAAAATATCACAAGACAATTCACCCATTTGCACTAATTTGCATGTGCCTTGTCTCGTTTTCCTTTTTTCTTGTCTGGTGTATTACTTTAATAACCTTAAACAAAATATATGAGATGTACAACGAATTGGTTAGAAGCTTAAGTCTTTACACTTCAAAAAATGCTCAGGAAAAAAGAATCATAAACAAATTTAAAATTTCGTCGCAGAAAATGTATCTTAGAATAGGTTTAGACGATCCTGTCACAATCCAAAGTGCGCCTAAGTTTCTGTTGAGCCTTAGCAGGGGAACAATGAAACTGCTGGCGATGTCTGCCGGAGCAATGAACGGAATTATGGATTCGATGTAATATCCCATACAATATTGAACAAAAAATAAAACCCATCTGTCTTATAATATTAACGTCAGTATCTTGATTAGGCTTTGACACAATTTAAAGCAAAATTATTATTATTAAGTCAATTGTTTAAGGTTTTAATAGTTGTTAATTTACTGAAAATTTCCCAAAGCAGATTTTGAATTGAATTTTACAACCATAAATGGGTAAAAGGGATGTCTTGCCTCTAACTTATAACATTCTTAGAAATAAGTATGATATGCCAAAGATGCCGAAGTATTTAGATTTCCTCGCACAGACCTATTATATAGTCGGACTTGTGGGACTTCGTTTTCGTCTAAGTAAGACTCTAAGCCACCCAAATTAACTTTTTAACCTTTTAAAAGTATATATTAAAAAATCAAATATAAATTAATGGCTAACATTCTTATAATTGCAATTGCATTCAAATCCCAAACAAAAATTATAAAAATCCGTAAAAATTAAATAAGTATGATTGTTCTAAAAATATCCTCTATCGCACTCTGTGTTAGCATTACAGTCATGTCCTATTTAATTAGTTTTGTTGGGTGTCTGTTCTTAATTTCTTAGATTTCGGTTTACTATGCATGTTCACCTATAAATGTATACCCATTCATTTTAAATGAATACTACAACGCAAAGGCATTATATGTTCAACGATATCGATAACTGTTCGGTTGAGTTACTAGACACTATGCATCTGTTGTTAAAAATTGTGCATTTATCTTATCGAACATTGACAAAAACAAACCCGCATTGTGATTAATAGTACTATGTGAGTATTATCTAGGTAATTATGCATGATTATATTTGGTGTAGTCCAAGAAGGGTAATTTGCAGTTTCTGAATGCCATTTACATGCCATTCCGTTATTTAAAACATTGTAGTTTATTGCAAATGAGGAACAGAGAACAAAAAACATCTTTTGTCTTTCTTTGAAAAACAAGAAATAAAACTCAGTCCTTTCATGGTTTTTCAGTTTTAAGAACAAAAAATTTCTCATTCTATGTATTGGTTTTGATATTTATAAATGAGAATCCATATGTTAGAAATGTTTATATACAAATAAATATGATTGATTTATCGAAAAAATAATAATAATTAATAACACACAATTAAATTATTTATTTTAGTGGATCGTGTTGGTGGAAACAGATCAGCGATTTAGTTTGGTTATAAACAAAAAAGGAAAATATTGCTTTTCTTATGAAGTAGTCCTTTTTTTGTTAAAATGTATTGCTTTTTTGTTCCTTGATGAAGAACGATTTATAACTGTTGACAATTTTACTTCAGCAATAAAGTGTAGTAAATTATGTAGTAGACATAAAGCAACATTAATTGCGGCAAGGTTTCCAATTGTTTTTCACTTTGTTACTATAATCAAAAAATGTGCAAACGAAAAGATATTTAAGGAGCCCATTTTTTGGCTAATGTCAATTTTGGTCACCATATTATAATGGGAAAGTAATAACAACCAAAAAAATGACAGTCTCCATGAATTTAGTACTTTTTTCACAGCTAGCATTACATATTATCAGTATCTATACAAGTAAAGGGAAAATATTTATAAAAATGACCCTGAATTGTAATACACATGCAAAAGTATCCGATTTTGTTAAAGCAATTCGTATTTTTCTTCGCCATTGATTCCAGTGGAAATGGAGTATTTATTAGTTTGATTGAGTATACTTTCTTTTCCATCGCGTTTCACAATACATACAGAAAGCGAATCAATTTCATGCACGTATACGTATTCCATATAATAAAATATTATATACATGGCTACTACAACCAGGGTTGCGGTGGATGAAAGTCAAAAGTAGTTTTATCCTGGATGAAATCAATTTTGTCCATTTTTGTCCTGGAAGAAATTAATTTTGTCCATGGACTAAATT
>JABASH010006080.1:0-11120 GCA_019776445.1 Tomocerus maximus
TTTGATATTCATGAATGATTTGATGAATGCACATTGAATTGCTATGCTATATTTCGTTTTGTGTTAAAATATACGTAAAGCAAGCCATATCGTTTCCTTCCAATGTTTCAATATCCAACTAGATTGTTCCTATGAATTCTACATCTCATGTTGGTTTACATTTTGATTACAACTTTTTAGCACATTATATATGTTTGCGTGTACATGATGTCGAAACGGTATGCCGATAAGATATGCATTAGCGATAAGTGCTGATTACTGACTTCTCTTCGTAGGCTATTATAAGTTGAGACTATTGAGTACTTGAGGCGCATACATAGGTCTATACTAATACAACTCAACATGGGGTGGTGCATTTTAAACAACTTTCTAGACTTGGTGTATCAGGTGTACGTGTAATATGTAAGAATGTAACCAGACTGTTCAATGCATATGCTGAGATGGCCATAACCTAATAAAGTATCAATGCAGCATAAAATAATCTATATAGTAAGGATTGACAACGCAATTATACACATAATATTAACTTCGGCAACAATTAGGTCAATTTTATTGTTGTTTAGTGAATGTAACTTTAAGTATGTATTTTATTATATCAGTTTTCAACAATGGGGATGTAGCTCAGATGGTAGAGCGCTCGCTTAGCATGTGAGAGGTACGGGGATCGATACCCCGCATCTCCAATTATCTTTTGTCAAAATTTGTTAATTTTTTTGCAGAAGGTCCTTAGAGCTTTATATCGTTCAATGCAAGTTTCAGATTGAGCAGGAGATCGACACAGGACTCAGTTCTGGCGGACGAGGATCTTCAGTAAATCCTAATACAAATGCACCAGGAGTCTCTACTGATATCCTGAGAATCATTGGATGATCTCTATTTTGTTCTACATAGTGGACGAGATCTTTCCGTACGCTAATGCTTTTCTGTACTTCCTCTTCGCTTACATTTTCATACGGGAGATACAAATTTTCCGGATGATTCCGATCCGCAATGCAAATCTGACGATAATTGCGATCTTTCATAATATCTTTTATGAAACCAAATGACGTCAGTACATCTTGGGTGTCTTTATTCCAATACAAAAGAACTAGCTGATCCATGTTCACCAAGTGTTCATGCAACTCGTAAACCTTTGGTGGATCTATCTTAAATGTTTCTAATGTAACGTCTTTAATACACTGTGGTAGTTTCCGAATGTTTATCAGTCTGCACTTGTTATCATCGACTCTGCGTCCACCCCATTGACTATTGAATCCAAAAAGATTCAGAGATAGGAGTCTTTCACAGTCTTTAAACATTTCTAAGTTCAGAGGGTGTGATTCTGTGTCATTGACATCAGAGGTCTTCAAATCCTTCAAACAAATTTTGGTTAAAGTCTTTGAGCAATTCATCACTGGCAGATAGTAATGCTTCCAGAACAATGGGCATATGTCGCTTTTAAGAACTGTCAAACGACATTGTGGCTCAATTAGGGAAAACCAGCCTCGGAAGTCTACTGAGTTCATTATTACTAGAGAAAGTTCATTTAGTTGAGGAATATTTTTCTTTTTCCTGATTGCATGGGCTCCTTCATCGTCCAAGGGATTAAATATCCATTGAGGATCCAACCGCCGGAATTGCGAACCAACCACAATTGCCGCATCAATATATTTCATCGCCGGTTTATTTATTAAGAATTCCAAAATTCGGTCACTGTCACTGTTGTCACAATTTATGTTAAGTTTAAATGAATTAAGCTTTGGACAAATATCTGAGTGTTCCAAAAATGGTCGAACAAATCCTTTCAGAAATATTTCATAACATCGGGGCCTTTCGCTCTCTGTTATACCAGTACATACGAGGTCGATTTTTCGAAGACTGTGGAAAACAGGATAGTTCTTCAGAGAACCGTGTATTTCAACTAAATCTCGTAAACATCCAGTGTAACGAAGGAACAGATCAGTAAAACCGTCACCAAACCGTGTCTGTCCGTGTTTTGGTTGATGCGGAAGATTTTTTACTAATACCGACAAGCTCTCAACATTTTTGCAATTCAGCAATATCTCATGCAGATTTGCGACACTGATTTGTCCTTCCAATTTAATCTCCTTCAGCAAGTACGGGTATCGCAAGAATATATCTTCTCCCGTATTTTTAGGACACCATCGAGATAATGGTCTCATCAAACGTTTTATACATAGTGATTGTACTGCCACTTCAGCTGACCACTCCATGAGGTCTGACACACTTAAACAATTCAGGAAATCACTTATAAGATTCAATTATGGAAAAAGTTTGTTCATGGATTTAACTTACTATTAGTATTAGTAGTGAAGCCAAAATAATTGAAATTGATAAACCTGTCATCAAGAACCACAAAGTTTCCTATCATGTAGTCAACATCATCTCGAAATTTTCTGCAAATTTTACGAACAGTTGATGTCAGGGTTTTCCTAGGAATCATTTTCCAAATGTGTTCTCTGACCTTAAATGTTTTAATCAATATTAATAATTATAACCAAAATATCTTGCCAAAAATGTATTTTTATGTAGCACCCGTACAATAGCAATTAGCAATTACCTCCGGAGGAAGACTAAGAAATAGAGACTCTTCGCAGCAATTTTTCTCTGGGATGTCACTGATGTAGTCGCCTTTCTCGTCAACCTTTTCTCTTAGTAAATCATACGTCTTCGGAGACTCAGCCATGAAACCTTCTTGATGAACCTCTTGCATACCTTTCGTTAACTCCACCAAACTTTTCTCTGAACTGTCTGTTGATATGTTCTGATCACTCATTTGCCGGCTCATTTTACTGAATTCCTGTTAATTGAGACAGTTCTGGCGATTAGATAAACCCAGATGACAAAATTATCAACAACAACCTGCCATGTTCTTGCAATTATTTTTATAACTATATGACTTCTTGTACGATTTTCACATTTCGAACTTAATAATCCTGTTATCTTACTTTTGGTTCAGAACACATTTTGTCCGATTACACTTTTTGGCCAGAGTTTGTGGTGTCTGGAAAAACTTACTTAGAAAAAGATACACATCAAAATATCGAAAATACGTTTCATTCCAAGGGTAGATTCTATCACGGAGTCTAAAAGAATATTACTATAAATTATTACTAAAAATCGGACAAGAACTCTGTAATAGTTCTAAAAATAATTGCGAATAAGATCACAAAATCACAACTTCCAGGAAATGAATAGTAATAAACTGTATTATTTTGTGTAATTCCTCAGGTAACAGAATGGATGGTTGTATTTGTATTATAATCTCTCTTTACGGTACTACGAAATAATTGAATACTATCGATTTGTGGAAATCGGGAGTGGGAGCATTTGCGTGAGTGATCCTACTCGACAAACTCAAATAATTTACTATTATTCAGGAATCAACACTGCTATAATCGAATTTTAGAAAAAATCAGTAGTATATCAAAAACGATTCCTTAAGATGGGATTAGATTACTACAGAGTTCTTGGAGTTTCTAAAGAAGCCACGGATTTGGAAATTAAGCAAGCGTAAGTAAAGGGAAATTGACGTTCATCCCCGCAGTTCTTCCTATGCTAAATCTTTAGTTCATATCTGTCTGTAATAATATATTCATCGGTAAAATACATTTGTAAACTGAAGGAGTAGATTCAGTAGATTGAATTATTTATCACAAACTACGACTTAGCTATTATGGTTCAGTAATTCAGTATATGAAAGACTTCTGTAAAGTTTTGTAAAAGTTTCAGCTTTAGAGGAAATCGACCAGTAGGTTCCTTTCATATGCTATATGTTAGATGAGTATTGACATATCAATGAATGAAAGGACTATAAATATGAGACTCAGGAGAGTAGGCAGGGCTAACATAGCAGGAATAGAAATATTATTCTAGGAATTAACCAATTTTCCCGTTTAATATCTGATATTATGTAGGCTACTGTTATATGCGGTATCGTGGGAAGATAAAATATTTAAGAACTACACTGGTCTTGAGTGACCAAAGACTATTCCTGATCATTGTTTCTAATGTAAGTGTTCCAAGTGCTAATTATTATTCAACAGATATAAAACCCTGGCTATTACCAACAATCCCCGGTACATAGCAAAGAATTCTGAAAATGTCACAAACCTCGATATGCATATCTCCTCGCACGAATCCAAAGAGAAACTGATAATCAACGAAATCAAGGCGATTGAAGCCCTGCAAATGTATCATTTGGTTGGGGAAGCATATGAAGTGCTGACTGATCCAGTAAGCAGACAGATTTTTGATAATTTTGGAGAAAGGGGTCTAAAGGAAGGGCTAATGGGTCCCAATGGGTTCATTCCACCCCTATGCCTACCACGGAGATCCTGACCGAACCTTCAGGTAAAACATCTTTAATCTGAATGTAAAATTGCATTAATGAGGAATGATTAAAAACGTCAATTGTCCACTATTTCAGAGAATTCTTTGGATCTGAAAATCCTTACACCGATTTGATAACCAATTCATGTGGATTAATAGATGATACTTTGGAGGGAGGCAACGATATTTTCAAACCGATACAGCCACCGGTTTATCGCGATCTTTGGCTCACACTTGAAGAGTTTTATACAGGCTGCGTGAAAAAAATCATGATCTCAAAGAAAGTTTTACTGGATAGCAAGAACACCGAAGTTCAAACGAAAATACTGACGATCGAAATTGAACCTGGAATCCCACCTGGTAAGGAGTACACATTTCCTGGCGAAGGCGATCAAGGACCCAGCATCCAGTCGGGTATTAATTTCTTACCACAAATCACAAAACACAATTGCAAAATAATATAACTGATGAATTGATCATTGAAAAGCGGATGTTGTGTTCGTGATTCGGGAAATTGAGCACGAATTCTTCAAAAGGGACGGCGACAATTTGATTCGATATGCCACCATAACCCTTACAGAAGCCCTCGCGGGAACATCTATCCCTATTAGGGCTCTGAATAAAAGATTTTTTCGCATTGCTATCGTCCATATTGTCGAGCCTGGATATGAGAAAATTGTGAAAGGGGAAGGATTCACAACTTTCGGAAAGCCAGGTAAATTATGATATAAATAATGTTCAATATTCAAAAACAACTATAGTAGGTTAGTACATAATTTCCAGTAGACCTATTTAGGAATAGGACCCCCTTAGATTTGAAAAATTTCTTTTGGTTTCATATTTCTAGGAATGCGAGGTGACCTGATAATTCGCTTTAAAGTGAAATTCCCAAATGTTTTAATGCAAGACCAGAAAAAGATTTTAAAGCTGGCTCTCGCAGACAAAAGTAAAGATGGCAAGAAAAGTTGCTACGAAAGACCTCAGCCTGTCAGCTTTTCCATCAACAAAGATATCATTTGTAATGGAGGAGACGCACCAATTCAAGTGGATGAAGATTCCTAATCCACGCACTCCATTATTCCAAATGACCGAGAAATTTTAATAGAAAAAAATCTGATTTTGAATAACACAAATGATTACGAAGAAGAAAAGATAAATGTATTATTTAGGTGTTGCTAATTGCAAAGAATGATATGAAAACTATTGAAACCTATGTGTTCACAGGTCAAATGTACATGTTAGGTTTATGTATTTGAAATGTAAATATATTTGCATGTATTGAAAATCAATACCATTGTAGTAACAATTGAAAGATCACAAAAAATCAACTAAATATCGTGCCATGGTTTACATAACCTAATAATTTTATCCATTCGCTAATTAAAACTGATCTTGGCTGAAATAACAAACAGCAGTTAATAGAATCTAAACAAAAACAAGCCTACGGAAACAGAACCGAATATTTTTTAGTAGTTTAATGCGACATGATGCTTAAACCTACGTGATCAGTGATGCACGCCTGAGGGAGTTAACGTGGGCAAAATAAAAACTGCAAGGAATGACAATTAAATTGAGAAAAAGCAAAAAGTTATTGGAGATGCGGGGTATCGATCCCCGTACCTCTCACATGCTAAGCGAGCGCTCTACCATCTGAGCTACATCCCCATGTTGAAGAGAGTGACAACCAAAGCACTACTTATTGCTAGAGTGAGTCGAATTGGAATGGTGACCTAAATAATCCGTAAAAGTAAAGAACTTTATCTACGGCATGGCACGGCACTCTCTCTTCACACATTTGTGTGTATTTAAAGCTTCCATACATATTTATGTGAGTGTGTGTGGATTTATCTAATGCATTTGTATAGCAGATACAAATTGCACCTTCACATACACACATGTTATAGTATAACAGTAGTAGTAGTAGCCTGTGCGTATTATAGGTACCTACTTGGCTAAAGGTAAGTTCATTGATCGTTTATATCTATAAAAGTCACGTAATACTTGTAACATTTGCTGCAACAGTACATTTCCACGATAACCTCTGTACGAGTAATGAATGGAACAACTTGCAAAAGCTGTTTGTAACTGTGTGTATGCAAGTGAAGAAATAGCAGACTAAACAGCCGACTCAACAGACAAAACAAGACCCACACTAGACTTCGTTTTTTATGAGACTTTGTAACTATTTAGACTGCATTCTGAGATATGCATGCATTTGAGTGGGATGGATGCTGCTATCTACATCATTACATCAAATACATTATATAGAATTCATTCATAATGTAGATATGAAACTTGATGGCAGTTTCCTTGAGATTTCACAATTTGCATTGGTAAAACTGCATAATTGAAAAAAGATTTCAGTACTTACCTGAATTTATTTGCACTATAATTCTTAATTCGAATTCCTTTGACGAATTAGTATCAGCCGGACCTTTGGTAATCGATATTGAATTGTCAAAAGATTTTTATTAAACATATTATACTAAAATGGCAAGTACAGGGTCTATCCCCACTGACGTAAGTTTATCTGAGGAATATGGTCATACACATGGACAAATATTTACATGCTACAAGCAAAATTGAATGGGTTACATGAATTTCATTTACCCTGGTCAAACAAAACTCATTCAAGAAGGGATGTAAAATATTTATATCGTATAAGTTTAATTTGGGTTGTTTGCACACGACACATGCTATATGTAATCCATTGGTTTTATTTTTCAGTATTATTTAGGCCACATAACTATCATTTACTAAAGTACACAATATTTTCAATCAATTTCCTCTGGTTGTTTGAATTGTACTTGAAACATTCATATCAACAATGAACACATAACTACAGCTATATCCTAACATTTCATAAAAGTATACACTTTCACAAATTAGCAAAAACTCATCATCAATCTGCTAACCAATAAATTGTTTATATCTGTTTAACTCTAATTAATTTTATCAAACATTTAACGTCTCCTTTTTAGTCCTATTATCCGTATATTTTGTAACAACAATTTGTAGGTTCAATTAACAACCACTTCAGTATAATTAGAGCTTTTACGGACTTCGAACAGGTAGGTATACATCTTTATCGATACAGTCACAAAATGTACATTCTGAATTACATATACTATACAATAAACATCATAATATTCACAACAAATACAAGGGCATCGGGTATACAAGTTTTTTGATACTTTGGTCCGCCCTCTTCAGATTTACAGTGTCGCACATACTAACGTACATATATCAACGGGGATAAATAAATTGGTAGCACATACAGGCAAAATTACATTACACAAACATGATACAAGTATTTCAGTGTATTAATATTTATTTATAAGAAACAACTTCCTTCCTACTTTCTTAGGAAGGTAATAGAATCACAAGTTCTATGTGCTTTTAATTATCTAAACTCGTGAAAACTATTAAACCAAAATAGTGATTTGTAATCATATTTTACTACATTCTCATACACATTTTAATTAATACATTACATCCAATAACATCCAAAAGATTGAAATTACAATAGGTAGCAGATTATGATTTAGAGTAGTATTAGGATTGTAGGATGATACATATTTGCGTGTTTGTTTATAATATTTAGCATATAGGTTTTGATCTATGATTTAATATATAAAAATTGACAATCAATATGCTGATCTTTATGAACTAGATTAATTTTAACTTCATATTTACAAGTATCAACCAAATCGACTCAGACGCACAACTACTGTCATATTATTACATATTTCCTCTATCAGCAACTCCAAAATGGTTGAAAGACCCCCACCGTTTCTGAAAATCAATCTGATACTCAACCTACTAATGGCGAGGAACAAATGATATTATATTATTGAATAGTAGTCCCAAGAAACTTGCATTCAAGATGTTTTCAGGTTTTATCAACTACCTTTATCATCTCCAAAGCGTCTTTTCTGAGTTAAACTAACTGAAAACGTCTTTCAGACCAGATTTATCTTAATCTGGATGAAATTGTCTTCACAATGTCCTCTCAACACCATGTGAAGTTGGGTCTGGGCTAAAGACGATTTGGTAAATGGTTGTTTGGATAGGCAGTTTAGAAAAGTGAATCTATATGGATAAAAGTACTATGGCTTTAACTCGACATCTGAAGTTCAGCCTGAAGTCTTTTACTGGTCTCAGAAAATTCGTCTTTCCAAAATACTCGCTTAAAAACATGTTTGCTGGGAGACTGTCCATGTGTCATCAATTGTATAGAATTCTGCCCGGGATATTTTCCCTATTCTATTAATACTTAGTCAACTAATTAAAAATGTAACAGATACACATGAGGTTAGTATTTAGAGTTCTAGCTCATGTAAATCGTCCCTGATTTCGAACAAAGGATTCGACTGCAACGGATTTGTAGAAGAGACTTTTCTATTACAAAGGGGAATTGCTTGTTGGCTTCCATTGTTTCCATTTCCATTAGTCGACGAGATTACTCCGGTCACTGTTGTGGTTTCACTTGCAGAGGATTCTCTTTTTCGATATCCACGGGTGTTTGGGGCATATAACCTTTTGTGGTTTGCAAGGTTGTCATTCCATGTGTCAATGTCCAATTTAGTCATCATCGTCCATTCCAAAGTTATTAAATATGCAAAATAAACAACATCTCATTTAGATTGTGCTAATAGCATGGATCCCACTTCACTCTAAATTGGTTTTCATTCTACAGATAATTGTTTTTGACTAAACACTACACAAGAATCTTACACAGACAAAATTTAGAGAACACGAATGCAATTATATTTTTAGATTGGGTGGTTAAAGCAATTAGTAAAGCATAACAAAGCCATTCGAGATTAGCATTGTATCTACTGCCACTGCCAAGATATTATAAGGTACCTAAAAATGACAGAATGATGAGCTAAAGTACATAGATAATAGAAATATTAAACAGGAAACACTCCTACTACACAGAACTCAAGATATTTTGATATTACTGTGCACGATTTACTGTTTCTAAAATTCTAACTAACTACCAACGATGGTAATTTATTATCAGAATACCGGATACTTTCTGTTCTGCTCCTGGGAGACCAATCTCTCATTTGTTGCATTTGCTGTCGCACATCCTCCTCACAACCACAGCAGAGCCAACTCGGTCCCCTGTTCCCAACTCTATTCCAATGAATACGAACCTGGAGACGCACCTCCGCGTTTAGAAAACAGTATAGGAGGGCCACAAGGAAACCCTGTAGGCATAAAAGTTTGAGTACTTGATTTTAAGCGTAGTAATACCAAAATGAACATTTTCGGGGTAAAATAATTTAAACCAGCGCAACAGTGAGAAAGGTAGATGCAAATTCTTGTTGGCTTGTCTCAATAAATAATTTATTTTAGTTACCTGAGTAGAGATCAAGAAAGCTCGAATATGTTCATAAGTGGGGGATTTCTTCGGCCCAATCAACACCAGGACGTAGGTTATTCCCAGAAGTGGCATTAGAACAACCAAGGCTTTTGCAGCCTTTCTTGATTGTTGTGTTTCCGGAGTTGTGGCAGAACGAAGCTTTGTAATCAAGACCTAAAATTCAAACAAATAATTGAGCATTTAGGTATTCAGTAACGAAGCTTACCTATTTTGTTGTAAAAAATGTCAGGTATATTTTTAGGATCCTGGAAAGCGAACGACTTACCCACATTATCTGCAGTAAGAACAACATATTGGCAGCTAGCACAAGAAGTGCAGATGCTTTGTAGATCCAATCGTATTTGTCAACATGGAACCCCGGAACAGCTAAGTATTTTTAGGTCGGAATCCAAACTCTGGAATTTTTCAACATTAATATGCAGTGCATGTAAAAAATACAATTCATAATATTATGTATGTAGTTTGTGGTATACTAGAGAGACAGAAGATCCCTGAGGTATTTCAACCATCGTCATCCACTTGGTAATTGACCAGGAAGTCACAACCACAGATGGTATTCCTAATTGTAATTTCATTGAAAGAATAATTTCTTAGACCTTAAAGAAACTGTTAGTCTGAGCAATTTATAAATGTAACAAAATCAAATACCCCATCCTATTACACTGTAGATTCGAAACTTTATACTTTCGGCCATAAATGTTTGTACCACCAGCACGTACAAGTAAAGCCCTGTAACATAAGTTCACATCACAATTAAAACAAACCTTTCCAAAGACAATGTAATTTCTGGAACCAAAATAATTTACGAAGCAATCTCAAATTTCGGTTAGTGTATGTAGCGTAAATGAATAAGATGCTATAATAATCTATTCTCCAAAACTCTATATTTTTCCATGTAATGAAATGAGAAGTACATAAAAAAGCACTTAAATGAAACTATTTAGAACAATTTGTATACAAATTACTATAATCAAAACATCCGACAATTTGTCCATCTTTAGCCAAATCACAATTTTGACTAATGCTTGTTTAATCTATGACAAGTTGGCAACTAAAAATTTTCGAAAGTAAACTCAAAGAATAAGAATCTTTGATATTTTCATTTTGCTAATTTTAGCAAAGGAGATCTTTGAATGGAGATATCTAGATATAAATCCTGCTCTACTATCATAAAGGTTAAAATAATGTCTTATAGTGGAAATAAAAACACTTATTGAAAAAAGTGGTGTAAAAGGTAAAGAAGATGAAAATGTACTATAAACCAAAAGATAGTCTGGTATTAAAAAATGATAAAATTGCATGAAATGTTTATGTTCCTGTGAGAATGTGCTCTGAGACGAGGAAGCGTTTTAGAGTGTAGAGACTAGAGAAAAATTGAAGAGAATATAATCTT
>JABASH010006081.1:0-11120 GCA_019776445.1 Tomocerus maximus
TATAACAACATCAAATACTTCGGGATGAGACTCCCAGTCCAAAGGATTGTTCCAGGATGATTATAATGTGCACTCGACTTGCACATCTTAATCACATTCACTTCACTACTATACATGTACATCACATCACAATTTCATCACTGCAACACTCGCTATATTATAAGACAACACAAATTACTACCCGTGCTACTCAATTTAAATCCCCAGCCCCAGAGAATTCATAACTTAAAATTATTTTTTAAGCCCAATCTGCAAGAAATAGTTCCTCTGTTCTTCCAAAGGGCTATAGTCTTTGATCTTGACCTACACAGAAAATTCTTGGGGAGGGGTATTAAATGGATTAGTACGGTACAGTTTAATCCTATTCGCCACTAAAGGTGGAGTGCAGCTTTTTCAGTTTATTTAAAGATAATATTGAATACACTCATAATATAATATTATGATTGTTAGTTGGCAATTGTGGTGGAGTATCAGAGCACAAAGTTGAGGTGTATGGATATCAACATTTACACTAAACAAATGTTGAAAAATTCCAAGTTTTGAATAATAGTTGCATTTAACGATAGCATTTACACTATACGTACATGAATTGACATTTATTTAACTCAAATACGATGCATAAGAAAAAATTAAAACAAATCATGCGATCATTATACAGCTATGCAAAATAAACAGTTCAAAACCAAAGCATATTCTATCACAAAGTGAAATTAAGAAAACAGTCGACTATTAATATAATAAAAATATAGATACGAAAAATGACACGTAGAAATTGGCGAGTAGTATACAGTATACACACTCTATACAGTATATAAAGCATGTATAGGTCATAATTGAGTTATTTGGGTGTTTTGCATTCCTTCTTTTTGCCATTTTCTTTTTTCTTGGGGTCATTCTGTTTGGAAGCAGCCTTTCCTGGTCTGTTACCCGTTGTCGTACTTAAATTGCTCCATAACAAAGTGAGCCACTGTTTGGTCAGCAAGTCATCTTTGAAACAATTGTAGCAAGTGGAATCTCTGAGTTGATGTGGAATGCTTCGTCGCAACAAATCCCGACTCCTGTGAACAGTCAAAATAAGGATCAATTTTTTTGAAAACTTTATAATTTGATAAAAATGAGTACATGCATTGTTGTTAAGAATAATAAATTAAATTTTAAACTACGGATTTACGCTATGTCTTCGGATAATCTCCAAAAGCAATGAATAATATACTTCAGCAATCGAGTGTGGGTGCTTATTTGCTTGGTGGCACTTAGATGTTTAATGATTTTGCAAAGACCAGCCGTAATATCACCGAGAAAGTAGGGATTGTGACAGATGTGGAAAAGTCCAAAGTCCGTAAGCAAGACCTTTCGCAAAATAGCAGTGGCAAGAAGTTTTGTGGCGAGATCTGAGTACAGGTCAGTCTTGACGATGCGGAAGCAAAGTGGTAAAATCTCCGCCGTAGTGGTAAACAGGTATCCGACCACGTTATTGTCACTATTCTAAATAAGGAACAGATTCTAATTAGCTAAAAGGCTTTAATCACATGTCAATAGATGCAAGCTTTGAAAATGTACTTTGACAAGTGCTAGAATAACGCTTAAAGTACTCTGTCGCAAGGACTCTATAGGTTCTTCTTTAGCCAGCGTATTCAAGTAAGGATACAGTAGCATGTGTATTTGGGCATTTAGAAATAATGGACGAGTTTCTGGATGCTGAGCCACACACTGAAGCAATTTTAGCGTGTTACAAAGCTACAAAATAACAATTTAGTATTAATACAGAACAATGGTGCAAAACAAGAAACAAGGTTCACAAAATAAAAACGTGTTAATATTTGGATCACTAAATAACGCCAGTCCTTTAAATTGTTTTGTACCTTCCGAGCTTGTTGTGAGTTCAATTTGGGAGGGTCAATGTAGAAGTATCCTGAAATAATGTCATCGATTAAGCATGACATAGATCCTATAGAGTGCCACAGCAAAGGAGCCAATTCAGAAGAATTCCCACGCTTTTCTCTGAACATGAAAATTAACTTCCCTTCATTTCAGGTTAGTTGAGAAGAAAATAAAATATAAAATGTAATCTCACAGCAATTCAATGACATAAAACTCCCGAACATATGGATCCGACAATTCTTTTAGAAGCTGCAAAATGTCATTCCGCTCCAGTTCTTGTTCTACATTTCTTAACTCGGGAGGTGCTAATGGCATTGGTAATGGCATTGGCGACGGAATAGGTGAAAAAGTTACTAGCGGAAGAGGTGGGAATCCAATCAGTGGAGGAGGCACTACAGATGGTGGTAGCAATGGCAATTGACCAGCTCCCTGTAATGGAAAAAGAGGAATCGGCAAAAACCCTGGAGGCTGCAAATCAGAATGAGACGCCAATTTAGAATGTATGAATTTAGAACTTCATGATTTTATTTATGGACATTTAAAATCAGTACTTACAAGGGATGTCATAGTCAATAGCGCATTAATTTTCTTGTTGAGTAGGTAGCGATGTGTCAATGTCAATAGGGGTCATAATTGTATACAGTATGTATAGGCATATATTTCATATAAAGTGTATTCTGAATTCGGATAAACCTCTCGTCCTATGCATATGGTATGTGATAATCTGACGTATTTTGTACCTTATAAAATTTAATTGCAGTCAATATGTTTGAAGTTAACTTGCTTCTGTACATTTTTACTATCAATATAAAGCTCTCGTTATTTTGTATATATCTTTCATGTAAATATATTTTTTGGCTACTTGAACTAAATGGAATTTAAGCGTTTTCCAGCTTCTATAAAACTAGATTGATTGACAAAGCTAATGATTCATTGCAGGAATAATTATCCTTATGCTGTGTACTTCTATTGTAAGTTAACTAATAAAATGGTTTAATTGGCAATCCACTAATAACGTAATGGAAAATAAAGCGGGTGAAGAAAGTTAAACAATCAAGTCTTTGATTTAACCGTGAATTGTACATTACTCCCTAACATCCCTGCTACGTGACTAACGTTCGAATGAGCCATAACTTTAAATAACTACGTAAAATTAAATCTAATCGTAAAATAATTTGGTGATCTAAGTGAATAAACTAACTGCAAGAAAACCTAAGAAGAGAACAACTACATAATAATTTTTATATAATATGAAGCTTGAAATCTAGCGCGACGAATTCTCTGCTAAAGCAGAGTCTGCTCTGCTTCGTACGTCCACTTCTACTTATAACCCTCCTTGCTACGCAAATGCTTTTTGGCTCATTTGAGACCTGCCAGCAAAAATGTTAAAAATAGTTTTCCAAAATACTGGAAATCATAAAGTTATTAATTGTATTATCGATTGCCATCTGTGCTGTGCCATTATCCAACAGAATAAATGAATTCAAGGAATAGCGATTCGTTAATCGCTACAGTACATTTAATAAATGCATCTCATATCTCATATGAAACGTTCTTAAAATGGGAACTATTATACAAAAAATATTCGATATTAGGACCATAAAAAGTTCTTTTTGAAAAGTGAGTTTCAATTTATGCTTTACAATCGCTAAAAATAGAATTTACGTCAAAATTATTTCATAGCTTTCCTTGTATTATAAATGTTTTGATCCATGTATTGTAGCCAGTACCAATTGTACCAAACATTTTCCAAATAAAAATAAAAATGCCAAACAAAATGAGGATTATTAAAGTCATTATGCATGAATTCAATGCATACCATTGTATCCACCAATTTCATAAACGTATTTAACAACCTTTACTTGAACATTAACAATCGCGTGAGTATTCATGTAAAAACAATTACATACAGATCTTGTACTGTATTCAACAAGATATTTTTACAATTGCTTTCATTTTAGCGGTACTTATCTCTGGAACTACAAACTAGACAAATACAATAGTTTAGAAAGGGGTTCAGTTAAATAATACAACTTTATAAAAATCTGCCCTTTCCTCCTACAAAACCATGCATTTCTATTTACAAACAACAATGATATAAATATAAAAAGGCCTAATCTACCTACGTGATGTACGTGATTAAATTAAGTATTTGGCTGGGTCGTGTAACATTATTTATAAATCTTAAGATTTTTCATCCGTTTTGTACAATAAACAATACAGATATAATATACTGAATTAATGATATACTTAACTAAAGATTGAGTGTTCAGAGTAATTTACGTAAAAACCTAAATATTTTTATATCTAATAGAAGGTAAATAATAAGGTACCATGCGACACTTTACATTTGACATTCACGCACACGACAAACGGGATTACATTTTTTTACAGATTTATTCTGTGGCCTTACTGCAAACGGTTGGAGACTTTTATGTTAAACTTATAAACAAGCTCTAGTTTCTGTGGATGACTGACTAACATAATTGGCCTTAGTATGAAGTTGAAATTATTCACTCCGTCTCCGCCTAATACAATCCGAATGCTACATTATTCATTGCTTTATATGAATTGAGATACATACCTTCTGTAAGCTAGTATCTTGCTTGCTATAATATAACACTTATTAGGTAGGTGCTCAATACATATCCCTTAATATTATACTTTGCATTGTAGAATATAAATACTTTCCAATTTTCATCTACGAGCACTTACACATCTTTAATATTTTACATAAATAGCTACCATTCCATATAACAAGAGCTCTACAATATACTTATTAAAACTTACAATTATTAGCCTGCTATGGTTTAAACTTGACGAGTGGAATATTTTTCGTCGACAAGCACTTGTCACAAACCCATTCGGCATATACTTCTTGAGTTAAAAAATGGTAGGCCGCTTCAGTTAGTCCAGTGCATATTCTGAAATCGAGGTAAATATCAAATTATAATCAAAATATATTTTAACACAGCTAATAAATTATCGAATGAAAACGAACGAATGGAATTGTCGACCGAATGAATATTATCGAAATAAGAAATAATACCTGTGAAACCAAAAATTGCAGCCAGATTCACAAGGAATCGCTTGGTCATTGTCATGAACTTCTTTGTGACAAACGCCACAGGGGTAAATAGGTGGAGCATTAGGGTTCTGGGGATTGAAAACCATAGGCTGGTCGTGAGGGTAGATCTAAAGTAAATAAAATCACTGTTCAAACGATTCCTACATTGACAAGCCGCTGTAAAATTTAAGGTATACCCGAACCATACCTTTCCACTTTGCATAGGCATTGGCTTAGGGGGTCCATTCCACTGCTGTTGTCCCATACCCATTGGTGCCATTCCATTGTTCATGTTCATACCCGGAGGACCTCCTCCAGGAGGTCCTCCATGATTTCCAGGTCCTGGAGGACCGTGTCCCATACCCCTAGGATCGGGTCCTGGACCACCCGGACCATGGCCTGGTCCCATGGACATTGGTCCTCCTGGACCTATATTTGGACCGTGACCTGGCCCCATCCCCATATGATGCATCATGGGTGGGGGGCCGTTTCCTCCAGGTGGCATTCCCATATTCATCATCTGCTGTGGAGGCATTTGCTGTGGAGGAGGTCCGCCGCCCATTTGATTAATCTGTCTTGGTGGAGGTGTGTCATCGAAGGGATTAGATGCTATTATCGTATCACCAAAGCCAACTAAACATGTACAAACACAAATCGGTTAATAACCTCTACAAAATGTTAATACCATTTTAAACACAATTATAGCTGAAGTAAAAACTGCTACTTGACATAGGTGGGGGTGGCACAAGTTCTGGCATGGGGGAGGATTGTACAGCTGGGGGCGTAGCACTACTTCCTGAACCTGCTGTCGATGTCCGTCTTTTTTTCTTAGCATTTCCAGGGCTGTCGGGTGTACCTGCACTTCCAGGGGATTTAAAATCACCACTTCCTCGAGATTTCATTTTTCTGAAAACAATTAAAAAATAATATAAACGACCATATTTGTACATTTAATTGTGCAGCGCATTTAAAAAAATCAGTAATGTTTTAATACCAACCAACCAACCCAAAAATTTCTTTTACCTATTTATTTAGGGACCTAGTTAAATAATACTTGACATAAGCGGTACGGTCGTTGCTAATTTCGTTTGACAATGAAGGTGATTTTGGGAGTAAATAACCGTCCAACAATTGAAACTATACGGCTAGCTAAAAAATTAGCGTAGCTCCAGTCAGGTTTGTGGATTCTTTCGCTTTTACTTATCTACGTAAACGATCAAAACAAAAACAAACCCGATCCGATGTAATTAAATAATCGTCCGTCAGTCGTAATATTGCTGCCTGCCTCAGACGAACAAATTGTTAAGCTACGAAAAATAACCACAAAAAATTAAATGTAACTTTTTGGAGTTCTTTGTCCAGCAATTATAATAATAGGTAATGAAATATTGATGTTAAAAATTTGACTTTTGAAAGCAAACTGCCTCCGAGTTTGTAATTTGCTAACTCAATCCAGCCAGAGCACAAGACAGCAAGAATCAATGCTAAGGGCAGCGCGAAAATTAAATGAAAGTGCAAACGAACTTCTTATGAGCAGTCGGGCAAAATAGTCTTGCTGACGCAAATTAAAATATCGTAATATTTTGAGAAATTTTGAGAAATTTCAGCTTTGGCTGCCAGGGGATGTCGATATACGGATCCTCGTTTATCTTACTGATAACTAGTGACAAAAGTCAATTGTTAAGGAGAACCTTAAAGGGGTAGTATACAGAAAAATGTAGGGAAGCTGAAGGGCAAAAGCTGCTCTTTACAAATTTGCAGTTGAATTCGAATATTAATCACACTTAGATAGTGTGGTAACAGTCTCCTCAGAGGTGACTATTAGTCACTTCATTGATGTCCACCATGTCACGACACGAGAGGCCTCGAATTCACACGTCGCGAAGATTTGGAAATTCTTCTAAATCTTTAGCAGCTGGAGACCATGAAAATGACAAGTCATCTCATGGTTCTTCGTATAGTAATACTGAAGATACTAAAGGAAAAGATCCAGATGTTCGAATTTCTAAACTTGCTCGGACGATGGCTCGGCTAGAGTCTGAAGAAGTTTTCTCCAAGGCCTGTGACCAGATTGAGGAACTGTTGAAAATTTCGGAACACCGTAGATATGTCTTGAAATCTTTTAGCTGCCTCATTGTTCCCTTTGGAGAAATCTTTAAAGGATTTCCAGGTATTTTATTTATATATTATAGACATTTTTTAGCTGCAGCTTTTTTAAAACATTTTCTCTGATTTTTCTGAAGGTTTGCCATGGCTAAAAGCAGGTACTACAAGATATGCTAAATTCTTCGGTAAAATTGCTGAAGTAATGGACAGCCACTCGCAAAGTAACCGGCTGTTTCAATGGCTCATCGAGTTCATTGAGCGGAAAAGCCATGGCTCTCGGGTATCGGAAACGTCGTTTGCTGTTCAAGAAGTAACGCTTGAGGTTAGGCTTTTGAACGTTATTATATTCAACCAATTATACTTACCGAATATAATATTACAAATATTTACTTTTTCAGTTGATACCCCACCTCAATCAAAGAGCCTTGGCGAATTTGGTTTCTCAAATACTAGAAGTCTTAGATCAATCAAATCATACCGATATTTTTAAAATACTTTGTGGTCTTTTCGTCGCTGGTGTCCTCCACCATACATCTATCAAAATGGGTCATTTTACGGTATGTCTTGCTCATTTATTTTTCTAATCAAAATGAGCAAAAGTTTGTTAACGAAGTTTTGACCGACTGAAACTATAGGATTTTGTGGACGTTGTGATTGGGTGGCTTATGGACGACGACGACGATGGACTTTATGGATTCTGTACAGAAATTCTTCAAAAACTGAAGCCCTATTTTTGCAAAGATCCGAATTTTCCAGCAACTCTGATTACTCAACTTTTAGAAGATATGGACATTGTTGTTAAAGAATTTGGAAATTCAGGAGTCGTACCTGCCGATTATCAAAGTCAACTTTCTCGAATCGCAACATTCTCTAGGTTGGTTTGTATAATGAATATCAATTTAGTGTACGATAATATTTATTACCCTTTGTGTGTAAGTTAAATAAATGCTTTCCTTGGATTTTGTAGGATATTCAAGTCAATTATTAGCATTGATAGTATAGAAGACAAAAGTTTTCTTCAAGAGTCCTGTGAAGCTCTAGTGTCGAATGTATTGGCTTCGTTGAAACTACCTAGTTGTGCAAATAGAAATACTTTCATATCATTAATTAGTCATACAAATGATTGTATTTCCTACTGTCATGGAGTGGACGGTCCAAACACGAGGCAGTTTTTAAAGGTAACTCAACGGTCTGACAGTTTTCTTAATATTTCAATTCAATGATTTAATTGTTTCATATTCTTACTTTTAACTAGAAACAATTAGACGCTTACTTAAAAGATAGCGAGTGGAAATCATGGCCGAAGTCACTCATATTCGACTTTTTATATGGATTTACGACGTGGATTGACTCCGTTGTGACAATACCAGCAGCTCAAAATCAAACTACTGATGATACAGTTGAATTGTGCAGTGCAGTGTTAAATTTTATTGATGAAATGCATTATTTTGGCAGTCCGGAAGATCAATTTATCTTCGTGAGAATAGTCCACTCTCTTTTACGGACTAGAAATGTTAGTATGTTACAAAAAGTTTATAGTTGGCTTGTAGGGAAAACTAAGCTTCAGAAAAATGTAGACGTGTCTGAATCAGAGAATGAAGAGACAGTTTATTACGTTCTGGCCTGCTTAAGTGATATTGGTGAGTAAAGGGCATAACTGCATTACGCATCCCATGCGACAAGTTATAATGTCTAATAATAACTTCGAATTCTAATAAATTTAATTTTAATTTAGCCATTAATAAAGGAAATGCTATCCTCGTTTTGTGGACCTTAAATCCCCCCATTTTTGACTTCCTAATGACACTGTTAACAAAACCAAACAGCAGTCGGCTGAATGAATGCATCCAAAACGTGCTCAAGGCTCATTGTGTCTCACATTCTCACTTTGTCTCAAGTATTGTATCTGTAAACAGTTACTCGTCAGACTCCCCTGGAACTAGGTTAGTTTTTACAATTTGACTTTGCTTTTCTACCCATGTTGTTTATTATTATTCTGTATAATATTAAATGTCTATAATGTTTGATCGGGCTGTTGTGAACTTTCTCCGGTGAAAGTTTTTTACATTTAATGTAATGAACTTGCCTCAATTGTCTGTGTTTCATATTATTAAATGAAAGTTATATCTAATACTAGTCGCATTGCGTACAAGGCAAATCCCAGCAAATATTTATTTAAATAATGTTAGCACTTTCCATAAATATTAATTTTATTTTGCATAATGTTTTCAGATTCCTGCCTGCCTTGATGACGTTTTGGATACAGCAATTATGTGATCAGCCTTTTCCGAAAGATCAATGGCTTTTTGACTGGGTCATTGAGTTTATAAAAGGGAGCGCTTCCTATGCGTCCGTACTTACTCATAGGCAACCTGAATTTTATAAAAATTTGATCTCTGTTATATGTTCCAAAGCAAGTTTAATGAATAGAGCACCAAGTGTTCTTGAATGGATCTGCGAGGATCAACATTATGGCCAATCGGTTTGTGTTTATTTAACATGTTCCAATATTTTATTGCTTTTGCATTTGGTGATTTGAAATTTTGGTGATTTATATTTCAGAATTTGATTCTGGATTCTATTCAAGATAACTGCGTGAATGTTTTAACTAGTCCAAACGTGGGTGATCAAATAAAATGGACTTACAAAAAGCTTCTTAACTGTCTTCCTAGTTTAGTAGTGTATGAGCCTTTTTTGGACGACGAATTTTGTGAAAGTCTGAATTTAAGCATTGTAAAGCTATCTGATCAAAGTTCCTCGTGTCTGACTGCCAATCAGTTCAATAGCTTTCTGACGCATCTATTTACTGTGACGCAAAACATTAAACAATCTGATCAATGCCTAATTGATCCGGCAGAAAATGTTGAATCTGCGGTGGAGTACCTTCTGAGGGCCAAACTGAAAACGCCTTTAGGAAAGCCACAAGAGTTTTTTGGTCAGCTACAAGTGATGTTAAAAAAGCACAAATTATTGAAATTAAGTCAGGATCACCCGTTACCATTGTGGAAATTAAAGTTCGTATACGAGTTGGAAAGAAAACTCAATCTTTGGATTAATGGAAGCTCTATGTTGGAAGTCAAAGTTCCGGAGGTATTGATATTCTAAAATGTATTCCCTAAGTTTACTTCATATCATTTTTAGTGGTTTACATTTCTCATAAGTTTTTTGTATTTCCAGCAAATACGCTCGTTTTTCTTGACGAATAAAACACCCTGTACAGAATGGCTGAAACGAATGCGACCGGATGTGATCGAAGCAAGTTTGGCTGTGAATGATCACTACACAGCTTATTTATATTCCTCACTTTCCGGAGACATTACAAAAGTCAAGATGACGTTACTGAAAATGCGAGGTATTATGACATAACTATTTAAAATAAAGGCTAGAATAAACGGAATAAACTGATAAGAAATGGCAGATAAAATCGGGCTAAATGTTGTCAAGAACATATACCGTGTAACCCATAGCAGCATGAAGCAGCTCTGCAACACGGTCTAGAAGTGTTCCCTTTAGATTTTGCAGCCTAATTTGTACCCGAATTCTGGTACAAGCAGAGGTGATGGCCGACAACAAGGCGCGGTTGAAGTGAGGAGGCGGCCAGAACTCGCAAATAATAAATCCGCCTCCTCACTTCCACCGCGCGCCTCGTTGTCGGCCATCACCTCTGTTTGTACCAGAATTAGGGTACAAATTAGGCCGCAAAATCTAAAGGGAACACTTCTAGACCGTGTTGCAGAGCTACTTCATGCTGCTATGGGTTACACGGTATAGGTTCAAGACAACTAATATTGGGTTGGGGCAACGAAATAATGGTATTTTAAAAATTCGTCATGTCTGTCATGGGCGAAAATGACGTCATTTTGTCACCCATTTTTCACTGTTTCATAGAGTAACTATAGAAACTTCGTTTTTTTATTTCGTTATTTTGACTGATGATATTCACGCAAAATGTCTAACTGAACCCTCCTACTGTAGAAATCAAAATAATTAGAGCCCTGGGAGAGTTGTTGATTTTTGGATTTTGACTATCAAAATGAACGTTAACTTTTCAGTAACTGTAGGAACC
>JABASH010006082.1:0-11119 GCA_019776445.1 Tomocerus maximus
AATAAAATAACTTCTATAATGCCATAAAAGTTTTTATTTATGTGGACACAAAAACAGTTCATGTCTAACTAAAGTTCAGTTTTAGTAAAACCTATACTATATAGCGATAATTATAACATTCTCTATGTGATTTACCTACATTCTATTGTAATGTATTCTACTGTATTGCAATGGAAAGGAATTTTAGAACATGAGCCATGCCACAAGCTTCAAACGACTTATTTCCAACGTCCAACTCAACTAAAAATATTATGTACTAATAATTTTATGTTTCTTGATAATTTAATTTTCTCTATTCCACAGTAACCAAACCATGCTACAATATTATATTTAGATTGCTATATTTAGATATACTCGCCATTTTCTGCTCTCAAATTGCAAACAAGTACAACAGAAGCGATTAAGACATTACTTAATTAGTCCTGTCTTCGGAAATGACTTTATTTATGTCCCCGAAATATTTGCGTAAAATATGTTTTCTGAAAACAGTCTATATAAATGTTTTCCTACTCGAAATATGATCATGGATGTCTCGCTTAATTTCTAATCAATCTGGACATAGTTAGACAGCAAGGACCCCAAACCCTAGACCATGTATGCCGAGCTGAAATCTCCGGATACCCTGACGCTTTAATTAAGGCTATGGATTGTTAATTAGCTATAATAAATCTCACAGAATTAATAATGTTTTATTAAGAATTTATGGTAATTCAAATTATTTAAATGATACTTAGAGCTTTTAGCCATCCTACAGTTTCATCATCCTGTGAGTCAGTGCATCTCATTTTATTGTACAGCATGTGAACATGTGAATCTTACTTCTTGTGCATCAGTCCGTTTAGTATCGAAACAAAAACGATTTTGTATTAGCAGTATTAAATACTTTTCTATTTATTTCAAGACGAATCTTAAAATACCAATCTTATCTTAGACAAAAATGCTTTTGTATGAGTATATGTACTAATCTTATCTTATTAATTAGAATGCTATATTCTTATCTTACACAAAAATTATATTAGTAGTATTAAATACTCTGCTAATTATTGCAAGACAAATCTTAAAATACCAATCTTATCTTAGACAAATCTTAGACTAGGGCAAATCTTAAAATTATGAGCATTTGTCTTCAGCCTTGTAATTTAAGCCAAAAATGAAAATCTAAAAGCATTATTTGTACAAATAGTTTGTAGACTTTTACTACTATCAGGTAAGTTTTCCTATCTTTGATACTTATTCTTACTTTGGGGAAAGGAATCTCTCATAATATATTTAAAGCAAAATCAAAATGTCTCAGTACAGAAGCAAAAATATTGTTTCATCCAGATTATCTTTCATGACTTATATTCTTCTGTTTCCCACGGACTAGCATTATAATACTCGATAGCAGTGTGGTGATTATTTTATCTTAACCTTATTAGTCATCTATATTATATTTGTCGCCATCATTCGTGTTTGTTAGTGTTAAGTAATTAGGCATGGCATAGGTTTCAATGTAGGTAGTCTTATTCATAATTGCGCAAGAAGTGCATGTAAAGTCCATCGCCAGTCTTTTGTTGATGTGTCGATGTAACCGATCGTGATTTTCTGTCAGTTTTGCTTTGTGGACAGAATCAGCGATAGATATTTATAGCTAAGAAAATCGGGTGAGGTTAAGGAGAGCAGTACGTGTAGATAGATAGGAATATTTTTACGTGTAGAGTATAGATGAGGAGTTGAGATAAGAACGATCCCCTCCGTCATGTCCAGTCCAGACAGACGCTGGATGTAAGTTGACACTCTCTGACACGTAAATAACTATCAATACATAAATTATATCTGTATCTACAACCGTGGCGAATCGCATATCTTTTAGGTACTTTCGTCCTGATATTTTTCTTGCTACTCCGCAACACCATCGCTCACTCACCCGATTTTCAAGCTTTGATATGCACTGGCTCATTTCACTTACGTTATTCTACATATTATTGTCTTTATCCCAGGGCCGTACTTTGGTATTTTACAGACATGGCAAATAAATTCACCAGCGCCCTACCCACCTGTTAAATCAGTACATAGTAGTTATTATTGTCTTCTCCAGGAGACTAAAAGCAATTGAAGTAGAAAGTAGACAATTGTTTAAAAATATTAATCCGAAACCGGCATACAAGTTTAAAAAGTAAAACAATGACAGAATTATCCGTTGTATGATAAACAGTATTTCGCGTTTTCAGTTTAAATAGAACATAGAAATACCAAGTTATGAAAATATAAAATTTTTGTTACAAATAATAATTTACGATGCGTTTAAGATCAGTTCAATAGGCAAATGGTCAACTAACCCCACTGAATTTCTTCTACCCCCGGGCTGTCCCTGGCAGTGAAAGCCGAAGCATAATCCGGCCCTGCCTGGTATTTTGTCTGTATGTCTTGTCCGGAGTTTACATGGTGTATCGGTGTATGTGCGTGGTTTTCCGTGGTGTGCAGTAGCGAAAGTAAGTATAGTTGTCTTCTGCTGCATCAGCTTACGGTCTAACTTGAATCCACAAGTGCTTTGTCCCACCATCATCATAATGACGAAGGATGCGCAGTTCTTTTGACTTCTTCATTCCCTGACAAATCAAAAATAATTCATTCAGTCTCGATTCAGTATCATCATCATCAAGAATCAGAAAGTAATTTCGATACTGCCTTGACACTTTTGCAACTTCAGGGGGTTTGTTTCTCTTCCCCCCAAGTGTGTGTGGCAAGTTGCCGAAGAGAGACCAGGCCACGTGGGGACGCTACTTCCGCTTCTACTACACAAATACGTAAAGGTAAGTAAAATTATTTGTATTGCCTATTATTTTTACTATCTATCTAGATCTCGTACCTACTCTACATACAGTCCGCTTAAAGGTTAAATAGTCTCATGTTCAACAATATATTTTTATTTTGCTATTCAATTTTCCACACTGCGCTAGCTTTATTACTGGGGAATGAAATGGAACCATGTATAAAGACAATCAAAAACGGTTCTCGCACTTGCAAATGCAAAACGGTCAATAAAGTCTCATTGTTTCACAAAAATATGTAAGTAGAAGGAATGTAATAATCACCCACACCCATCGCTAATACCGGCACAGAGAGCAAGCCAAAGCAAAGATGTGGCAAAAAATGGCATAAAAAGATAAAAATATTTGTCATTAGTTTTAAGCACGCACTTGGCCAGGCACAAGCAGCCTATTAAATATTATAGATATCCGAATGCATTATGGTAGAGTTCGCAAAGTTCACATTCCTCAGATGTCTCATTGCAATATTTAAAAAAAAAAATTTAAAATATATTTCCAAATATTTATTTTAAAAATATATTTCCAAATATTTATTTTAAAAATATATTTCCAAATATTTATTTTAAAAATATATTTTCAAATATTTATTTAAATATTTTATTTTCAAATATTTATTTAAATATTTATTTAGCTACACCTACACAGAAGAACGTACGGACGGATTGCCAGCAGAAGTACAGCCTTTTGGAAGATTAACTCTCCACCTTTTAATGTGAGTGACCTCCGTGATCTACTGTCATTGGACTTAATTAGTAACAACTGTTTCGGCTAGCATCGCCACTCGTCACTCCAAGAGTACACGGCGGACCAGGCAGGGACAGCGCGGGACAGGTTACGACGGGGTCAGTTGATACGTTTTCGGTTTTATCATAGTACATAATAATAATAAATGGTAATGCATAGTACTACAGTACTAGCCAGGTGGTTTGGTTGGTATTGGTAGTAGTAGTGTCAACTTAAAAGTAAGTACGTACGTACCGTACTGTACCGAAGTAGGTGTAGTTTTAATTGTTTCATATTCATTTACATGGTTTATAATAATTTTTGGGTTAATTCAATATTGAAACACCTTATGAAAGTGCCACATCCGAATGCCGATCTTTTTTACCTGAAAGCCGAGTATCTAAACAACCTGTACCTGCACGTTAATAAAAATGATTTTGTTTCGGTTGTTTAGACACTCGGCTTTCAGGTAAAAAAAAACTCGGCATTCGGATGTAATGTTGTCATGCTACAACTTCAAAAAACGGCTAGCATTGCACCACCTTAAGTTGAAATGAATAGTATTTTTCAAAAAGTGTCATTTAAGAGATGCAGGGTTTTTTAAACTTCTAAATGTCTCTTAGAGTTTAGGTCAATTGTATTGTATCTTCATCTTCTTAGCCCTAGGTTTTGCCCAATGGAAAGCATAATATTATGATTCGTCTTAGGTCCAAGGAACAGAAAAACTTGCGAGTATCTTTCTCTCATCCATCAACTCTAGCAATTCCTTTTTCACAAAAAAGAAAATATCAACAATTTTTTTTAAAATAGCAGTCTTTTTAAAAAGCAGTTCTTTTTTGGGACTGTCTACTATAGTAATAGGGAAATTCAAATTATTGTTTGTCTACTAATTATTATTGTTGGCAAGAACCTCTCTTCTTTCTTAATCAACGTGGCCATCATTTTCTACGTGTTAATTAACTAATAATGATAGATATGCATGCATGATCATCACAATCATTATTCAAATCGTTGACAGTATTCAATACGCAATACTCATTCCACCCCGTAATATAAATTAGTTCTGATCTTAAGTAATCTTAGCATGCCAATAGACAACTTGTCTGCTGTCACTCAACTTCTATCCGTTGCGTTACTTCAAGCTAGTTGTACTGTTGCACATTATATACTGACAATAATCAATCACGTAAAACGTATAGAAACAACTTAATTAACTCCTCCAGCCTCATCTTGTCTCTTCTTCCTTAACTTTTCCCCTTCAACCTCCACGCTTTAATAACTTGCAATTTGGGAGTTTACCTTACACGTCTGCTTTGGTAAATTTTGCCCCACCACCGATTACTATTGTATTTTTAAGCCACTTATCATAATAGTCAATCTCAAATTCATCTACTCCAGCGGTGAAAAGAAAGATGAGGATTATCTGAATTTGGTGCTGGACTATATTCCGGAGACGGTGTACAAAGTGGTTCGTCTTTACAGCAAGAACAAAAGCAGACAATCCCTAAGTTACATCAAATTGTACAAATTGTTCCGATAAGTCTGTCTTACATTCAACACCACCGGGATACCAAATGGCATAATTTCCTGCTAGATCATTCCACAGGAATCTTGAAATTATTTATTTGACTTTGGCAGCACCAAGCATCTGGTCCGAGGCGAACCTAATGTCTCTGACATCTGCTCACGATTCATGATACTACCGAGCACGAGCCCCGAATTCATCTTCGGAGCTATCGGTTTCAACCACGAAAATTCCCGATTCCCGCAGATCACTGCCCATCCATGAACTAAGGCATTTCGACCTCGAGCCCCACCAGAGGCGATCGAATTGGTGTCTCTTGTTAGAGTACACACCCACCGTCGCGTCGTCTCGGACTACGTGAAGTGTCTGTCCACAAGTTCTTCGATGAACTTAGGGACCTTAACACTTTATTCCCGAACGGCAGGGAGCTTCTGCCTCTCTTTAATTTCACAGAGCATGAGCTGGGCATTCAGATCCAGGAACACCTGAACCACTGAATCCGCCGGACCCTCGACTCAACAGGAGAACAGTGTCGGGACAGAATTAATCCAAACACCGGCGACGACGTCAGCGGCCACTCCCGATTCCACGATATCTCAACAAAACCCGTAATCTACACCACCCTCAACGTCGGAACTCGGAAGTCGAAACCAACCTACACTATCAACTATACACTTCTAATACTGCTACTTTTACCTAACTGCCCCAACTCCTCAATCCTCTCCTGAACCCAAATTTAAAATTTCAATCTTCACCTATACTACGTAGATACTTGAAGCGCGGCCATTCCTTTATCAAAAAATCGATTGATTGAAGGCAACATAGAAGTTGAGTGACAGCAGACAAGGTGTCTTTATTTGCATCCTAAGATTACTTAAGATCAGAATTAAGTTATATTTATTACGGGGTGGAATGAGTATTGAATTGGGTTACACAAAATGCATACAGTTGCAACCGTAAAGGGTTGGGTAACACGAGACATGTATATTTTTATTAGGTTAGGTTTTAATTAGATTATCTCGATTAGTAGACACAGTCCCAAATAAAAGGCTGAAAGCTATCAACGTTTTTTAAACATAGCAACCTTTTTACGAAACTATTCCTTTTTCACAAAAAGGAAAATAGCCTTTTAAAAAAGTTCATTAGATAAAAGACAAGCCAATCAAATATTAAATAAATAAAGTGTGTTTAGTATTTAAAATCAACGAAACATTAATCTTGGGACCAGCTTACAAAATAGCTCACATTATTTTAAGTTGCAATTTTTAGGAACTCAAAAAAAGAAAAGGCATTGCCTTTTTCAAATTCTTTTGCTTGCTTTTTTATAAAAAGCACAAGTTACTTTTATATTCTTGCTCATTGCATTCGCATTGTGGGATTTATTAGAGAGCCGAGAAAAATCATTTGCCACAAGTAACAAAAAAGCTTTTTTTAATTCCCAAAAACATTCGATTTTTCTTATTAGCAAATTCTATCGGACAATCTCTTTTAGATGGAATACAATATAGCACTCCAAGGATACCCACGCTATTGTATTCCATCTAAAACAGATTATCCGATAGAATTCGCTAATAAAAAAATTTAAATTAAAGCACACTATATTCATTTAAAAGATTAATTTGCCTCTATACTTTATGCATAGATAAATTAGCAAACAGGAAACACGATTTTTAAAAGTTTTTTTTGTAAAAAAAGCAATTATTTTGTTCCTTGATTTTTCATAATTAAAATATTTATTTTCATATAGAGCTAGAGGGTGAAAACCTGGCTGCCTGACAGAAATTTAAACAACGCCAATCACAATCACGAGTAATATTATAACGATGGATGAAGACAAAAATAGTTCTTCCGGGTTGAATTCCTCGAAAGTCCATGATACACAGGAGAGCAGCAACAGTAGCCCAGAAAAGATACGAAAGGTCACCTGCTGTTTTTGATGACATAAATAATTTAAAAATAAATATTCGAGAGCTGTGTCCAATATGTCTAAAATAAATCGTTGTCGCTTCTAACAGGCTAAAAGAGGGCGGTCGGTTTCCGTGTCTGAAAAGTTGCCACTTTTTGCTCCCGATGGTGTAATTCCAAGCAGAGCGAAAAAAATTGCAAAGCTGGACGACGGCACGGCTGATGGTAATATTAGTGGTACTGCATATACGCCAAATTCAATCCAGCCATATTTGGATACACCGTTGACCTCTGGGCAGAAGATGTCTGGAACTGGAGGTAGTATATCAAAGAGACATCGATTATCAACTGTTAATCAAATAAGCAAAGAGTATTCGTGTAATAAAAGATTAAGGAAATTAATGAAACCATGTTCGGTTGATCTTATTGACTATTGTAAAGGAAATTGTTCAAATCGACCGCCGCCACTTACTAGGCCGAAAATTTCGCACAAGAGCACTGGAAATAGTAACGAGCACCAGAGATTGCCAAAAAAGGATACTGTTCCTAACAGTTTTCCGAACACAGAGAAACTCTACACTGTAGCCGATACTCCGAAGTGTCCACTGAAAGGGGATTGTATGAAGATGACCCTTAAGGTATGTCCATCCGTAACTAGTAAGACCGGAACTCCTGAAAAGCCACCTGAAAAGCCACCTCCTGAGAAACCGACAGTTTCAAGTGAAGGAAAATTCTCAAACGAAGCAATCATCCAACAAGGTATTGACAGGCTAACAAGCTATTTAAATGCTGAAAAGGCTCGCAGAAAACTAGAGACGAGATCATTGACTACTGCTGCTGATGAAAACCAGGGAGTTCCAAAGAAAGATCCCAGTAAAATGAAAAACTTTTATAAAGCAGAGAAAATTGTCAAACTTCCCACCAATTTTCAATGGCCAAAGAAGCTGAATAAATCCTACCGAATTCCACGTGTGAGTACTGACATTAAAGAACAGGAGTCTACTTCAAATGGTGAAAACCAGTCGGGAAATCACTCTACATTGGGACTGCAGAAGCCAAGCACTAGCGCTGCCTTTTCCCTTCCTTTGTCTACAGAACATCACCGGAAAAGTAAAAAAGAAAAGCACAAGTCAGGACGAGCAGGTCGACAGAGTCGGGAAACTAATGATAGTCGTTCGAAAAAACGAAAACAATCAAAATACAAAATGAAAAATTCACGCAGAGTGGACCCTAAAGTTTACTATTTTGCGGACGACGAAGGTGAAGAGATGAGAAAGAAATGCAAGAAAATGAAAATTCGAAAAGCAAGGGGTAGACCGAGGGTGTTGTTTCATAAAAATGACTTGTCTGCTGTAAACTGGAATGTAGGTCAGAGCAGTATCGGTAGCCCATCTTTGCTGGAATCGGCCCTCTCGAAAATCCCTTCGGAAAATGAAAAAAATAGAAGCTATTCAGAAGACGGAGATGTTTCAAATGTTCCCGTTCTACATTTCAAACAAAGGACCAAATTTAAACGAAATCGGTCCCAATTAGTGCCACTCGAAAAGCGCAGAGGAAGAAAAAGGAAAAGTTTTACGGAGGAGCTTGAGAAAATGGAAGACAGCGATTATCGTCAGCCTTCGAGTTTTAAACGTCCACATTTATTTTATAAATTTGACACAAAAGTTGACCGTCTGGCGAAAATAAATGCGAAATTACAAATTCGAAAACTTACAGAGCAGGAACGAGCGGAGAGTGTCTGCACCAGCAAGGAGATGGTCCCTTACAACAGACCTAAGCTTTTACATCCAGTCAACATTAACCAGCAACAACGAGCTACATCTCCGGATATTACAGCCACGATGTTTCGATCGGCAGTAATCGAAGAAAATGAAGAAGTATCTCATGATCAAGACTATCAACGGGGCATTAGCGAAGGAGTCAATTTTGTCAGAGGTGAAGAAAGAAATATTGAGAATGGATCACCGGATGGAATTGAAAACAAAGATGACGAATCTTATGGGTCCTCATCAGAAAATCATTTTGACGGTGAATATTATTCTCAAGGACATTCCTCCGATCACAAAATCATTGCCAATGATGTGGATGAAACTATCACAGAGAATGATAGCGAACAATACAAAAGTACTAATTCAAGTTGTATTGCTGAAATAAGTGACAAAAATGAGAATTTAACGGATGACCCAGATTTATTTGTAGTCGGCAATGACGAAGATGCTCTGGAAGAAGAACATGATCTGGATGGACCTGAAGAGGAAATTGAATTCGTCTGCTCAGTTGATAGTAAATTGAATTTGAGAAATTCTAAAATAATCTTAAAGAAACCTGAAGGATGTCATTTTTGGGGCTCAGAAAGAAAATGCGGATGTGTATTAATGGCTCGATCAGTGGATTTGGACGCTCACCAAGATAACCGTGGAAAAGTACAGCTTGAAAAATGTCGGTTGTACATACAGCATGTCAAAATGCGACGTTCAATAGGCGTAGAGCCTAAGACATATTTTTATGTCACTGGAAGTGGGCATATAGAGAACGCAAATGGAGTAAATGCAATATCCTTAGGATTGGGATCTGAAGTATTCGATGGAAAACTAATTCTGAACGAAAACAAAAAAGGCGACCTTTCTGGAACTGATAAAATCGAAGTATGCCAAAAGGGGAAATCAAATTTTGATGACTATACAAATATAATGGTGTTCAGAGCACTAGATATGGTGAAAGCGAGTGATAGTTGGACGGATATTGCCCGAGAGCCAGTTATAGTAACCAACTTCAAACGATGTGGTCGTGAAGAAAATGAAAATGATGCGTTTGTTCCGCTGCATTGCTCGGACTGTATCTACATTAAACGTCTTTTGTCTTGCAACGTACAACCCATCCCACCCAAAATATTCATTTTGGATTTTTCCGAAGAACAAGTCTCATATAAATTCCAAGTCCGTAGCCCAAGTAAGGATTTTGAATTCCATTCTACGTCTCATTCACCAAATGCCGGAGTAGTGTCAAACAGGTCTTTACCACTAAAAGGTGTCGACATTTCAAAAAACCAGTCAGGTCTTGCCGTCACATCCCTAGACGTCAATGTTGTTTATCTAAACCCTGATAAATCCCAATGCTCACAGTTTTCTCAACTAGTCCCTGTTCCGAAAGGTTTATGTCTGGAAAATGGTCTTAAATGCTACAATTGGAATTACTGCATTCTAAGCTCCGACAATCAAAATACTTCCCTAGTACTTGACAACAACCCTGAAAACTCTGAAATTATAACTGATGATCACAATTCAAACGGATATCATGACAGTTTTATTCGTGAGGAAAATTGCGGCTTTGAAGAAAGTTTCGTCCCCGAAGGAGGTAGAATCATTGAGGAAAATTCAATTACTGAAGAAAGTTTCATCCCCGAAGAAAGTAGAACCATTGAGGAATATTCAGTTACTGAAGAAAGTTTCATCCCCGAAGGAGATAGAATTATTGACGAATATTCAGATACTGAAGACTGTTTCATCTACGAAGAAAGCAGAACCATTGAAGAAAATGCGGTTACTGAAGAAAGTTTCATCCCCGAAGGAGGTAAAATCATAACAGAAAATTTAGTTACTGAAAATAGTTTCATCCCCGAAGAAAGTAGAATCATTGAAGAAAATACTGAAGAACAGTTCATTTCCGAAGGATATGGCACTGTTGAGGAAAATTTCGTTAATGAAGAAAGTTTCATCCCCGAAGAAAGTAGTATTAATGAGGAAAATTATATTCCTGAGGACAGTTTGATTGCTGAGGGGGAGGGTTTCATCACTGTGGAGGAGAGTTCCACTAGTGTTAATTGTACAGATAATCGCGATAATGATGTACAGAGCGAAAATGACAATATTTGGGGTAATATTGGAGCTCAAGTGACAATTCCTTTAGATGATGAAGAGTCTGATGGTGGAGTGCCATTGCCGTCTCCGTTAAATGAATCTGATGAACATGAAGAAATAAACTTGGACGATATCCCAGAAACATCTGTGGGTTATACAAGTATTAAAGAGGAACCACTGGACGAAGAACTTGCAATTCCCGAATCCACTTTCAATGAACAGAACGAAGAATTGGCAATTCCCGAATCCACTTTCAATGAACAGAACGAAGAATTGGCAATTCCCGAATCCACTTTCAA
>JABASH010006083.1:0-11118 GCA_019776445.1 Tomocerus maximus
TGCATATTAATTTACTATTAATTTATTCCGTTTCGTGTTTCAACCTACAAAAATTCCACAGCTACCTCTTTTAACCGAGTTGCATTGAAAACGCCAGCCACCTGAAGACATTCTGGCGCATTTTCCTGACTTAAGTTTTGTATCAACGCTGACTGTGCATCTTCTTTCAGTCCATCGATTGAATATTTCTCAGAAACTATTTCCAGGAGTTGCCAAGCATTTTACGAGAAATTGTCCACAGTGTCACTACGGCCTCTTCGCCGAAATCTTCAACACTCAAGATATTCGTTGTGGCTTCCAACATTTCTGTTTCGAATATTTTCCGGAAACAGGACTGTGACTTTTCAGAATGATCTCTTGAGCCGGGAAGTATTTTGTTCCCGTGACTATTTCGGCATCTGCTTCAGTCCCTGTAGTCAGCAGGTGTTTCATGATCGCTAATTGTCTTGACATTTAGCTTGGCGAATTTCTCCAGGGAGGAATAACTGACAAAATATTTTCAGATCCCCGTCAGTGAGATAAGTTTTAAGTTTAGATCCCATGATAAAATGTGCGAAACTGAAATAATTTCCATCTTTGTCATTCTTGAATTCTGCAAAAACACCTTCAGAACCCAATATCTGCATTTCGTAAAGAGGAAGAGTAGGAGACTCTTCATCTGTGGTCCTTCGGCTTTTTAGGAGATCTATGGTGGAACTCAGCATCCACTTGCATTTGCATACATACTCAGGCTATTTATTAATCATCATTTGCTCTTGGCTTTCCTCCCGTTTAACGCGTAAACCACGATAATTTTGTTCACTATCATGTTTATCAATCACAATCATCCACTCTTGGCCATTTTTGAATCGGAAAGTTTGATATTTTATGTCTTCGATGAAGTGATCAAAGTTTTTGATCTCCCAGATAAACGATATTTCTTCCTCATCTAGCCACGTAGTCAATTTATCAATTTGGGATCCAGCCTTCTCTTCTTCAGACAGGATTTTTATGTAATTTACAACTGGGGCTGTCTGAAATACTGTCAACCTTTTCCACAGCTGCCCTTTCCCTGGGTGCAACTGGTGCAATGGCAAGTGGTCGTGTATCTTGGTGCAAATTGTTCTTCTCCCCATCTAGCTCAGTAGTCAATTCGTGACCAGTCTTCAATTCTGCCAAGTCTTTACAATTTGCTTCTGATTCAGAAACTTTATTGCTGACACTTTTCGCAACACTTTCAACTTTTCCCCCATTTGAGACTATTAGCTTAGGTGCAAGCCGAGCTTGTTACACATTTTTTTCTTCCACTGTGTGTTACCCATTTTTTAGACAATTGAAATTCAAAATAACGAGACTAACTGGCCAGAGCAAATGCGTCTTTTCCCCACATGTTTTACTACCAAGCCCGTATCACTGGAAATTAAACTATCTTGGTCTGTGCTAAATAATTACAATTAATTTTTTATTTTATTAAATTAAAAGTTTAGGATTAAAAACGTGCCGAACCGTAGAATGCAGGTTAAAAGGTGCACCCTAATCCCTTTGGACGGGAATCTTAATCCTACTGTATAAGGAATAGGAAATGTTCACATTTTCTAAATTCAGTAAAACGTTTTTGAAATAAAACATCGAAAAACAGAAATTGGAGAATCCATCAATGAGTAACTGAAACAAAATTTGGTGTAGTAGATCGGATGAAAACTGTAGGAGGAGATACCGAAGGAAGCGGTGCAGATGGAAGCTCATTCTCCCATTCGTCCAATGTAAAAATCTGAATTTCAAAAAATCATAATACGATTTCCATGTAGCCGATTTTTATGTAAATTGACCCAAAATGTTTTGACTATGATATGTAGCTACAGAAAAATTTTGAAAGAGATCGGCTGAGAATTGTTGAATTTATTTAGTTTTCTCTTATTATGTAGATAAGATGTCTTAAATTAAGTGTTCAAGGTTTCTTTGTGTTGAACAAACATCGGTTTATTTCATCCCAGATTTAGTCTATTAACTTTAATATTATTTAGTTCTCGAATCTGAAAAATGTGGATGACAACAAGATTTATTCCGATACGCTAGCTGTGTTGTTTATTCACGATTCAAGGCAATATTATTCAAAGCTCAGCGAGGGATTTTATTGAGCTGCAGATTAAAATGATTCCCCATCGATGATAATGCCAAAACAGATTAATGTTAGCTTAGAGTATTTATGCAATTAAATGTGCAATGGATATGCAATATCAATCACTGTCCCTACTTAGATAGGTCGGTCGAGTGTATAAAGGCGGCGAGTTTCGTGCTGAACTCCGCTTACTTTATCTCTATTCAGAACAAAGCGCTACACTCGCCGTATAAACACATTGACGATTATCTTTTGCATCCAATAAATTTTGTATTTCCCAGTCGAACGACGAAAACCGACAGAAAATTCTTAATATTTAATATTCTAGATTATTTTAGTTTTCCGAAGTTATTCGAATTTCTAATTTGTTTTCTTTGCGCATCTTTAAATTCCTGTGGGAATTAGAAAATGGCGGGTAACAAAATGCGAAGTCGGAAGTTCGTGGAAGACACGTTCATCACTGCCCCTGCCACAGGGACGGGACTCCAAAGAATCGGAGATCTGTGGGATTGCAGGAATACCAAAGCCCTGGGGATGAATCTTTTCGGTTCTAACCTCAGAAATCAAGACCTAGTGGCATATCCGCGAAAAAATCTTGACTACTCCTTGAAGCACATTAAGAAAGTGAAGGATGGCGCTTTCACGATCGGAGTTGGCATCGAAATGAGTTTAACAGTTCTGTTCATCAAATTGAGCCAAAGTGGAACTTATGAAAACATCAAGACGACCACTGTGAGAGACGATGAAATAGAGTTCACCTACAACGTCGAAACATTTGCGGTTAAATGTGCCAATTCTGTATCTAATCAAGTCAGCGATGCTGTCCTAAGACAAATCTCTACAGAAGGTAACAATTTTCATTTTTCCAGTTTTACCGGCATGCATAATTCAAAAATTCAAATCCTATTAAAGACTAAATATTAAATATCAGATTTTTCTATGAAATTTACAATTAATTGAAAATCGCCCGAAGTACCTTAATTTCTTGAGAATTACGGAATGTGTTAATTTTTCTGAATATCATTTATGAATGAGTTTACTCTCAGGCATCGAAAATTTTCGGAATATTTTCTATGAAAATTAGAAAAAATGTTTTTTGTCAAAGCAAAATTTTCGACTGAAATTCTCAATGCCTCCATGCCCAATAAAATACTTGCGGATAAAAACAGCAAACAATAAAACCGAAAAAAATTAAGAACTTTCGATAGTTAATTAATATTGTCATTTTTCGGGATGTTTAGGATCCCCCGGTGACTTGAGAGCTACTCATGTCTGTACTGAGACGATAGTTGGTGGCCAACTGAAAGGGAAAATAATAATCGAGAATACGAAAGTCGTAACAACGGAAAAGACAAATGCGGACCCTTTTGCAAAACTTGCTCTACTGCCAATAAAATTGGCGATAAAGGCGTTGTCCGCCGGGTTGGGAGCAGTTTTCGGAACAGGAAAAACCGGAGTGACATTTACTCACGAATCTAAACCAGAAATAAAGGCACAGCCGAAGAGCGTTCCGGAAATGTTTAGTTTGATCGACAGTCTGGATAACTTGATAGCAGCTGAGAAGAATTACCCCCAAATAACCGAATATGACGTGACGGGAGTGGAACTGAGGTTTATCATGGCTCCTTTATCAACTTTTTTAAGTCCGAGTATCCGAAGCAATGAAAGCGCATTGAAACTTTACCAGGAAATCGAAGAAGACTTGAAAAATTCGTTTCTAGATATGATGATGACTTTGTGGGATTACCAAAAACCAGATTTCATCAAAAGACAAATAATAGAAGGGTCCTTGAACGAACGGCTTAGAAAAATCCTTGTTGACACAGACAATCTTGTTACGGGAGAAATCACCAAACGAGAGTTGGAATTAAAGAAAATTTCTGAAGAGGTTATGGCAACTGCTGAAGACGTGTTCCGAAAATATCGCTTTGCAGAGAAAACATCAGAAGATATCGAAGAAGTCATTGAGGAATTCAATAAAAAATTCAACGCGACAGAAATGTTGCATGAAATGATCCAGTACCGAAACAAAATTAAAGAAGAATACCGGGCGATTGAAGGAAACAAGAATGATCCCGAAGTGGACAACCGAATTCCTAAGATTACCACATTTACCAATCTTTCAGAAGTTGAAAATTGGTTTGAGAACGGTAACAATGACAAAGTAAAAATTCTGATTCAAACTTCTAACGACTCTGGGAAAAACGGGAATTATCTTCGAGGGTTTTGGGAACTCGAAGAAAATCTCTGGCCTTTCCCCATCTTAATTGGGATTGCTGTTCCCAGCATCTTTAATAAGAGCCTTATCCGAATCAAAATTAATTCTGTGGAAAAAGCTTACGGGGACGAAAAAATAAATTATATTCTCGAAGTTCTTAGTGTCGCTGTCGGAAAAGGAAAATCTTGGCAATCAAAAACATTCCACGACTTGAACGCTGCCCTTGATGGAATTATCCTGCCACTTCGTCCGGATAACTTCTCCCAATTGAACAATCTTCTTGAAAACCTTGACGGAGTACGGCAAACTAAAATATGTTCTTCGTGTCTACAGTTGCAAGATTTATTGTCATCTTCAGAAACAGGACGCTACCAATTTGTAACAACTTTAGAAGCGGAAGATACAGCTTTTGATGCTATCAAGCATTTGAAACTCTTCCGCTCCATGCTTTCTTCAAGAGTTCCGGAGGCTTACGCAAAGAGTGACTGGATCATCGGGGATTTCGGATTATTTGACTTCAACGAAGCTCCCGTACTATTTTTCTTCCGGGAAAACAAACTCCTTGCTATTTGTTTTGATAATCTGGACCTTTTAATTTTGACTGAAGTTCTTCAGAAAAGTGAGCATACTAAAGAAGAACCCGACTTGGAAATGCTCTCCCCGACTCAGATGGATATTTGGGATTCAAAATGGCTCTACCCGAACCGAGTGACGTTTGCTAAAGAAGTTGCCAAATTATACGGCTACCGATTCCAAGAGAGTGATGAAAGAGACGAAAGTCGCCGTGATAATTCATCTGAAAACTCATTTGATTTCAATGAAAAAGGTTTAACGGTGGACACCATAAGATTTCTTCGGGATTGTTTGTCCAATGACAGACTTCAAATCATTTCTTCAGTCGCTAACGCCACCTTGACACATTTTAGCCAAGATCACAATGATATTTCGTACATTTTGAAGAACCATGGGTGGGATACCTCGAAAAAAGCTTTTACAATCGACTTTTTCCAACTTGAAAAGGAACTTTCTCTGCTTCTTAAAGATTTGAAGACCTATTCAAGCACACTGTCGCCTTTCCACGCCAAAATCCTGTTCTACATCAAGGAATTGGAGAAATCAATTAAAAAAGAAAAGTACGAGTCACTTAATATCGATGTAGTTCTTACAGAAATAATCAACGAACAACAGATCCCCGATGATATCAGAAAGGAGCTGGAAGGATTCTTAAGCAATGACTCCAGAGGAAATAGCTGGCCTTTAGGAATATCATTCCAAGTCAGAGGTGTTCACAATATCTTGCAGAAATTTTCTGCCAAAGCTCAACAAGACGGTGAAGACAAAGAATTTTATCTCAAAGCACTCATCGGGTTAGCCGATCAGATTTCCAACCCGAATGACGGAGAAGTAAATGTAAGCAATATGGAAAACCAAGACCAAGGGTCCAATAAAAATGAATTTTTTGAAGGACTTATGGAATTAGCTTTGGAATATGTTTCCAGATTGGACTTGAGTCACAATGAGTACCCTCTTGGCAAAGAAAAGATCATTAAACATTTATCAAACAATGAAATTTTTCAAGCGTTGTCCATTTTGACCCGATGCAAGTACAATGGATACAATTATCTGATACTTCACGAAATGAACGAGATTCCCTCTCTTGGCGATGGAATTTGGCTAACTCAGTTTATCCGAAAATTGGGCCGAGCCAAGTTTGCCGATGTGAAAAAACCCGCTTATCCAATTTTCTGGGACAATCCAAAATTCAAGTATTTAATGAGTACAGGGGTCAACACGGAGTCACTTTTGGAAGCCCTGTACATATTCCAATGCGAACCAAAAGGAATGGAACATATCCCGCTGTTTTTCCCAAAGGACTTTGCCAATCGACTCCGAGAAATCGCTTTTCAACGTCAAGATTTCCTACTGGACGTTGAATGGAACACTATCGACGAATTTTCGGGATATCTCCAAACAATATTTACCAAAGGTGTTATTCCAAGCGATTTTATGCTGAAAATGACCAGAACATTTTTGACAAACACCGAATTGAAAGAAGAACTTCGTGAAAAGGGTGTCCTCTACTATTGGGACGACACGGAAATGTTTTTCACCGAGCCATGGGATTCCGAAACAGCCCGAAATGCCATAGATATTCTTGTGGCTACTTCTGGTGAGGGTGATCCGAAAAAACGGCTAACTCAACTGAAAGAAAATCTGTACAATTTCAAAATTCCCGCTAAATATTCTTCTGAGGATTCTATTGGCGTCATTGGTCCTCTAAGGGAATTTTGCGGAGATTATCTGTCCATCATATCATCTAAGGAGTACATGGAACTATCAGAGGTCATCGAAAAGCCGGAGCTAGGAATGTATAAAACATTTCAATGGATGTCACTGATTCTTCCGTTTGTAGTCCAAAGAATCCGAATGAAAAGTGTCAAAGAATTCATTAGCGGCTATTTCTTGCTTTCCCCTAAATTCCCCGAGGGAGAAAAACCCAATTATTCATTAGTGACCCGTGGTGAAATTCAAACTTGCTTGATGTCCGTAACCGAACCGGAAGTAACACTAGATATTTTGCAACATCTCTCTGAATTTCCAATAGCTCTGCCGTTGGTTACCCAGAATATTTCTGAACAAGGCAATTTCTTCTTTCTTCATCACCTGCTATCACAAGTCGAGATTAAGTACATGCCAAAACTTGAAAAACGACCCGATGAGATTCTAAAAACAAAACTTTTTCAGGGTAAACCCCGAATTATCGTTTTGGCCGAGATTGGACAACATTCCAAGCCAAATGTTACTAATCGAATTTTGAAACCTCTACTATCTCCGGACTCCAAAGGGTTTTTCTCATCCGAAACATCTTCCGGGACTTATGGCTCTGTAGAATTCACATGGTTAACCTTTACTAACTGCTCAAAAACGTTTTGGGAATCAACAGTTAAAAGATACTACACAAGGGACACCAAGGAACCAATTTTACTTATTAAGGTCCACGGAAATGCGATGGACAATCCAGCGATGAAAATACTCGGTCAAATGGCATCTTGCATCGTGGCTGTTTTAATGCCCCAAGAGTGGGACGATATGCGAGCATCTTGGAAAATCTTCCGAGACAATTTGGGGAGGAACTTCCGTAACTTTGTTAAAGTGATGATTGATCCCGTTGAAAGTTGTTTGGACAAAGCAAATGAAGCAAGTAAACTCCAGTTTGAGTCTTTGATGGAAGAAAATGAAATCGAGAAAGGAAAATTGTATTCATTGTTCGAAGAGGCGATTCTCTTTAGAGGAAAATCGTACGATCCTGCGGAATTCCATTTCAACGACCAAATTGTCCCTAAAGGAGTTGTCACATCTAATTTTGACAATGGACAGATTGTTCAAATTCTGGATTCATCTCTAAACATGAATATTAAACAGCTGGATAGCATTTTCCAGAATATTTCCAACTCGTTTCCAAAACTAAAGATTTTCGTCGTTGGGATTTTGGGATTTAAGTCATCTGGGAAAAGTACTCTCCTCAATTCGGTATTTGGAACGAATTTCGGAGAAAATACTGAAGGGATGATGTTCCAGTTTGCATTTCTGAATGATGATTTGAAGAAAAAGATGTATGCTGATGCAATCCTGGTAATCGATTCGCAAGGGCTGACTTCCACGGCGACACTTAGGAAATCAGAAGATAGAAAACTGGCGTCGTTGGTCCTGAGTCTGAGTAACTTGTGCATTGTAAATGTAGTGGGCCCCTCGATGAAGGAGTTGAAGAACATTCTAAGTGTTGCTCTAGTATCCCAGATGAGAATTAAAAATTCTGTGGAGAATTACCCGATGATTATCTTAGCTGAGCAAAGTCCTCCGGGTAAAAGTCCGAAATCCAGCGCAAACTTGGCAGAATTGATTGGAATTGTGGAAAACACGATTGAGCTGTGTAACCAGCGAGAAACGGATCTTGGTCTCAGAGTCAGGACATCCCAACGAATTCTGAACACCATTGTTAATACAAAAGTATGGGATATTTTGAAAACATTCAGGAAATACAATACCAGCAAGGATGCCAAAATCCTGACTCCTCCGTCCCACGAATATCATGAAGATATTTTGGCGTTCTACAAAATCTTGCTGAAAAATTTGAAAACTGCCCCAGCGCCGATTTTCGCTTCGGAATGGGTTGAAATGTTGAAAAATAATCGAGCGGTTTTGTTTGACCAGGATTTTACTTCCAGATTTGATAATATGAAAGATATGCAATCATACTTTGGCCTCGTGGATTCATTCCGCAAAGTAAAGGATTACTACGATAGCGCTCTTCGTGTCCACGAATTTAAGATCGGAGACAAATTCGTGGAACAAGTTGAAAAGGATGTAGATGTATACAATTTAATCAAAACTCTCGGGGAACAACTTCAACTTTTGCCGGATGTTTGCGAAGAACTGTATTCAAGAGACGGAAACTGCGGAGGGAATTCTGAAAAATGTCTCAAATCCCTTGAACTTCGTGATCGGGTAATGGACTTAGTGAAGGGACATTCGTACCAAACTGAGTTTGAAGAACGGATCGGGATGTACAAGCGAATGGTATCTGAACATATTCTGCATAAAATATCCCAGAAACTCGTTGTGACTCGGATGAACCGATTAATTTTGACTCCCAACGAAAACCAGAAGGATGAAACTGCAAAAATTGTCGATATCCAAGCTTTCCTAGATTTATTTTCGGAGGAAAGTGACTACGAAAATGTTGAGATGAAACCAAAAAAAATCTTGGCGAAATTGCAGTCGCTTGTCGCTGCCAAAAATTTCGTAATTCCATCTTTTAGATTGTACAATCAAGAATTAAAGCGGGAATATGAATTCGCGCCTCTTGTCCTAAAACGTCTAGAAGAAAAAACTCATACCTTGCCGGAGTTAGAAAAGTTGGAAGCTTTCGACGTGGAGCACAAAGATTCCGGAGTTTATCTCTCTTGGGCAGAAAAGAAGTGGCTAGAAAAGGAACTTGATGCCGGAGCGCAAGAAATTTACATTTTTTCAAAGGATTCGCTAGGAGACGTTGATGTTTACAAATATGGAATGGCTAGGAAGTGGCGATTAAGAATTGACGAGATCATTGACGAATTACAAGACAAATGCAGAAAAGTTGTGCTGATTGATTTCCGATGGGCTGTTCATGAGTATGGCGTCAAAATCTTGGGTGTCTACATGGAAAAACTACAGAAACAATGGGATCATCGACATTTACCTTTGAATATTTTGTTGCAAGTCAAAACCCAAGTCCTTGATGTAAGTTTTACTTTTATTTGCAAAAATTTGTCAAAAACACTAAAAGAGATCATTTTTGAAACATTTTGCAGGAATTAGTAAATTGGGTTAAACTACAGTCGGAGAAAAATGACCGTAACTGATGACACCCAAAGAAAATTGCATCATATCCGCCAACAAATAATAATTTTGGGATTTTAAGTGTCTAATTGACATAATTTCATTTATTTTTCAGAGATATTCTAGAAATAATGTTTTGTTTTGGTGTTCCGTTTTCTCCGATCAATGTAAATCATAATCATTGTCCATTTGTAACAATAAAACGTCAGTGGCTAGTAAATACAGATTTTATTGGGCAAAGTGGTGCATCGAATCTTGGTAAATGTTTGATTACTCTGGTTTGGTATTGCGTAACATTTAAAAAGGTATTTTAATCAGTGATTAAAGCGATTACAATAATGCAAGAGTTTGTCTAATCTCGGTGTTTGTGTTCTAAGCTTTTCTCTATAATACCTTTTATCATCAAAGCAAAGTAGCCCAGATTTCAATTCCCGCGAATTCTATATAAAGGCAAAAACGAGATGAAAACTTTTAGTTGACTACTGCTTTGGGTCCTAACGATTTCCATTAGGTTCATATGCACTGCATCTCAAAAACATAAAACTCAGTTTTTCATTCGCTGAAAAAATTTTAAATTTTGAAAATGGTTATTTTACTAGATGGCACGTTTTCAAACAATTTACTTGAATTTACGGCGGTTCAAGTCGGTTTGTTGAGCAGAACTGTTCATGCATGTTTTAAATGCACCAACAGTAGCACCGAAAACATCCGAAACTTATTTCTTAACAACCAAATGTTAGAAAACATGGTTTTAGAATTTCGAAATATTATTTTGATTCGCCGAATTTGGCTACCTGACTTACAGAAAATCTTCCCAAATAAAAATTTCCATTTGTTCCAAAATATATTCGGGTACGCAAACGACCAACCAAATGACAATGTCTGCAAGCAAATCTGTTGCCGCCCTCCAACTGTTGACGATTCACAATCGAATGTTACCATCCAAAAGTTTGCCGTTTTTATTTTAGAGAGAATCTTTAATCCAGACGTTTTTGCAAGTTTGCTTTGCTACAAAGGTAAGTTTCCACCTCAAAATTATTTATTATTCTAAATTAGCGGGTTGAATACTTCCGTATATAGTAGTACATTTTTATTTCCATGATTATTGATGTTTAGGGACGAAAATTATTAACTTTTGGGGGGATTATTTCAATTATTTTATTAAGGAGTCAATTGTGATTGAATCTTAGAAAGTCGGCTGATGGATACAAAATGTTTTGGTTTCTCAGGTGGGATTTCCAACCCTTTGCATCTACCCCCACCGTTGATGATGCCTACATCGGGAGGGTCCAGCTCCAATTGCCCAGCGGAGCAAATAGCATCCACGTCTCGGTCTCATCCCCGTCCATTGCAGACTCGGAGTGTTTCTTATGGAGCATTTGCAGATTTCCAGATAGGTCTGCCCGAAGAATTTGTTGATATC
>JABASH010006084.1:0-11118 GCA_019776445.1 Tomocerus maximus
AACTTTGCAGATTTTAGTTAGTTTAATTTAAATTAGGTTAGGTCAAAAAAATCTGAGAAGTTAGATTGGCCTGCGGTCCTAAATCTGCGGTTTAGTCACTTAAGTAATTTGTGTTACTTTCATAGCTCAAGACCTTGAAATAGATAAAGCCGAAGAAATGCTACGGACAGTAAGTGCAAAATGATTTTTAGAATTTGAGTAAGATTAGATAGTTATTGATATTCAATTTTAGTATCATGTAAACTAAAATTAGGTACAATGTATTCATTCAGTAGGCATTGCAAGTTGAATGACAGTTTAGGAATGCAGCTCTGCACATTAAATTTGCAAAGTGCATCAAAACAAGAATTAAACTTAAACGGCTGTACGAACTCATAACTCATGAAATCACAAAGCAATACGGAAAGATTAGGAAATATGTTACCGTTATATTTTAAGAATCTTAACTGTACACGAAGAGAATCTTTATTATTTCTTCTATTTCGACAAGGTGGATGTTATTCAGAACCCTAACCTAGCCTAATCTGATCCATTTTGCAACTGACCTTAAAAGTGACTACTTTCAGATGTGAACGGCTAGACTTGGCGTGTGCATGATTTTACGAAAGCCAAGTTAACAAGTCTAAGCGAAGTAAACGTGTTTTTAATTGAATACTTGAGGAGAAACGTGTGCATAAGTACATGCAGGTTGCATTCGAATAAAATAAAAAACAAAATAGATTTAAAATCGACAGATACATATTGACTCTGGTTGATTACTTCGATTGTGCTAGGCACTAGTTTCGTAATGAAGATAAAAAGCGTCTAGTAGTGCGACCACAATTCGCAAGTTTTTTGTATGAAATGCGTGATTCATTAATCGAGTCCATGGCCACGTGTCTAAAAGAATTGATGAATATCTAGGCTTTTGCATGGCGAAAAGAAAACAACATTGACGCAGTTATGACTGAAGAAATAGACGAATACATCGTATCTACCTGCCCCTACCGATTTGATGAAAAAGATAAAGATGGTCGGCCATGTGAGTTAACCAACTTTCCTTATATAAGAATATTTCATAATTATAATCAGCACACCCCTCCTTGACCTTGCTCAGAGGAGGCACACAATCACACAATTGTTTTATGTATTCTTATTGTAGTCTTGAATCATTTTGTAGGATATAATTATCTAAATGGGTGCTAGACAATTAATTTATGCTTATGATCACCAATATGTATTTTTAATACAGTGGTGATGAGTTTTGGAGGGAAGTGGAACATCAAAGAAATAATCGAATCGGAGAAAATGGACCAGATGTACCGATTCGTCTATCGAATGGCAGAAGAAATTCTTCAGGGAATCAAGAAGACAGAGACTAAATCTTACGATGGGAAATTCACGATTATCGTTGACCTTGATGGGTTCACGCAAAGTCAACTTACAAGCAAAGGAGGTAAAAATCATTCTAAACAAAAAGAATTGTTTTATGGCTACCTGAACTAAAAAAGTGGATTATCTACCTCTGTAATTGGGTATCTAGTTTTTTGAATTAATACTAGGAAGGTTGAATTGTTTAATTATTATTTCAGTGGTGGACACAATCAGGGAGATGATCCATGTTTTCCGTGACAATTACCCGGGGATGATGAACGAGTGCTACATCGTCAACTGCCCAATGTTCTTCACAGTGTTTTATAATATGATGAAAGTATCCTTTGCCCCGGGTGTTGAAGAAAGGATTTTCCTCTACGGCACCGATAGAACAGAATGGGAAGACTTCCTTACCGATATCATAACTCCTGAACAAATCATCAAATTCTTCGGCGAAGATCAAACTGCTGATGAATAAAATCTACTCATTAGAGCATTTCAAAATATACTCTTTAACTATATATAGGTAACTACAGCTATACCAAAATTATTAAAAACGGAAACTCAGCTCTTTGATTTTAATATAGTAGTACGCATTAGTATGATAAAATATATTGCAGCTTTGTGGTTAGAATTGGATAAAAATTGAATTCTTAGATTATGAAGTTGATGCAAATGTGCCTTGGCCTAAAAACATCTAATTATGTGTTACACAAATTAATTTATATAGACAAATGTAATAAATATATCGAAAACTATTTAGACAGAAACCACTTTAAAATGCTGACTCGTGCCAGCAAGCGTTTTCATGAAAATTTTTAATTTTGTGCTATAATTTCCGTTGATTACTCAGATATAAATTACTGTAAGTACTGTCTCTTAATTTAAGAGTCTTAAACCTAATGAAAGCCAGGGACATTGTGTTTATAATAAATATTTACCTTTTATTTTTCAGTGAGTGAATTGATATACTAATAAAGTAAATCATGTGAATTTGTTCAGTTTATTTACTAAATTATACTATAACTTACAAATATTGTGGCATCATAAAGTAGAGAAATGTGGCTTAGGATTGTATAGACGTTGGTGATTTGAAAAATGAGTACCATAAACCATAAAACACTTTTCTATATAATTTATGCATGTGCTAGTTTCTAGGAATTAGGTTTGACCATTTATTATCAAGTTTATGGATATAGTCTGTCATGTAACCATAATACTCTGATTAGTTTCCCTCAACAGTAACTGTTTGTGCATAATAGATTCCAATAGAAGCTCAACCACATATTATTTCAAGCTAATAATTAATTATTTATTTATTTCGGAACGGAAGAAGATTGGTGAAGTTAGCAGTTCAAAGTTTTGTGGGTTTCTTACATTAATCATGTAGAACGGCTGTTGGTGAGAAATTGTTATGAAGGAAATTAGTGCAGTCAGTAACCCGTTTATTTCGTGCAGAGTTTAATATTCTGGAGTGATAACTATTTCTGCAATTATTATACATTTGTCTTATGTATAGTTCTGAATATACTTGGTCAGTGACCATTTGTGGTTCTGAACTTTGAAAATATTTTCAGTTCTCAATTTCAATTAATTGCATTCCATTGCCATAAAAATGGCTCTTAATTTATATAGTTTGTGTATTTTCAAATTAGTGTTGAGGGTGTTAATTATATTGCCATTATTGATGTGTTCACTTTGTCGGGGAGATATCCTTCAGCTTTATGACAATCCCAACCTGAATGGTAATTAAAATATACTTAGTATTCAAATTATTCATTTATTTTACCTTTAATTTGACTTTGGCTCATCTAGGAGATAATTATGTCATACCTCTGAATGGTATGGAAGGGAAGTGTCATGACCTGCCAGAGAAATGGACGAAAAAAGTATCTTCCTTGCAATTAATAAAACGTACAGAAATAGAGATTTGTGTCGATATGTTCCCTGAAAGAAATTGCACCGGGGGGAATCGTGTGCGAATTTTTCCAGAAGGAAATGGTGATAAGACAATCTACAAACGTTTAGAAGAATGGAACTTTGACAACATGTTAGTTTCCTTCCAGGTTTGCAATAGAGGTAGAATAGAATTTGAATAATTTGGGACTACTATACAGGGATTGACAAAATATGAATCATTCTGGAATGATTAATATTTTTTAATTTCTCGACAGAGAAAGAGGAGCAGGAGGGGAATATTATTAAGCTTATTAAAGTTGAACCCAAGGAAGGCAAAGAAACTAGTAGGTCTATAATAAAATAAACAAAAATTGTCAAGGAATTCTTTACGCCTAATCTTTCAATGTCAATCTTTCCATATTTTAATTTTGTACTCCAAATAAATATATTCCAATAGATGTCTGTCAATTGATTTTCAGAGGTTTATCTAAGTATATTTGACTGTAAAAATATTCCCGACAACTGGATAGGCAAGTTTTCAAGATCACACGTTTTTGATTCCCACACTACATGTTTCCAGTATTTCTCCCGAAAAAATTGCACCGGAAATTCTAGCAGCAATTTTGGCGACAATGAACTGAACACAAAACAGTATACGGCACATGGAATCCCGATACCAACGAATACAAAGTCTATTTCTCGTTGTGACTACAATGCAAATGAAATTAGCAAACCGATGCATATTATCGTCATTATTATCGTTTCAGTTATTGCAGTGATATTTTTCTTAGGGATTATATTCGGAATTTATAAATATCAAACTGCCAAAAAAATATATTATGAACGAGTAGTGGAACTGGAACAGCAAAATGAAAAATTCATCACGGACTTCCTTGCAGGGAATCCTAAGGCTTTTGAAATGGTTCCTTATGAACATGCGGATGCTAATTTCAGAGCCCAAAATGCGCCATATGACTCTGACAAGTTTGAAATTTCTTACGATTCTTTGGAAATGGAGGGTGGGAAAATATTTTTATCTAAGATTAAAATTTATTTTCAATATTCAACATTATTCCGGAAATGTATTAGTAAATTGTTTGGAAATAGGTAACAAAGTACTCGGGAAGGGACAGCAAGGGATTGTATTGAAGGCAAAATTATACAGTCCAAAATTTCCTACTTCCTTCTATGTAGCAGTCAAAACTGTTAGAACTGGATCCGATGCAGGGTATGTCAAAGCTCTATTGGAAGAGTGCAAAATAATGATGTACCTCAACTCTGAGGGGAAACATCCACACATTGTAAATCTTATTGGGGCTTGCACGGAAAACTTATCCAAATGTAAAATTTACAAAAATTATAAGCCTAGTTTATAGTCCAGGTTTCAAAAAGTTATCATGGAAAGATAAAACCATGATACCATTTATAGTTGAAACCAGGTCAAAAAAAGGGAAATTCATTAAACATCTAACATCTAATTGTACAAGCAAACTTTGAGAAACCAATGCTAAAAATTTTAATTTTTAAGAAATTCTTGAAATTCATACTTTAAACTAGGCATAGTTTAACTTTTTATATTTAAAAAATATTTTACAAGTAATGTATTAAATGCTGAATTGCAGTGGAACCTTATATCATCATTGAGTACTGCAGCGAAGGTTCATTGCACAAGTTTCTCCGAAAAAGACGGAAAACATTTGTTAATTTGTTGCAAAAAAATGGTCAATTAATTCCACCTGGGTAAATAACAATTCGAATAATTCCATGTTTTGGATGCAGTTTCAAAATGAATGCTTAATATACAATTTAGAAATGAATGTAAGGATGTCAGTGATAAAAAAGTGACTAACACTATCGATTTGATGAAATGGTCAAGAGATATAGCTGATGGGATGGATTATCTTGCTGCCAGAAAGGTTGTTCCAAGAATGAAAATAATAAATCGGTTCACAGACTAAGACTAAAATAATTTTTTATAATCAAATAGGTTTGTCACGGAGACTTGGCTGCCCGAAATATCTTACTGGATGAGAAATACAACGTAAAAATATCTGGGGGGGATTGCACCATAGTTACTCTTTTCACTTGTCACTTTTGCTTGTCACTTTGAAAAAAGTTTGTGAAAAAGTCTAAAAAAGTGAAAAGTGACAAGTAAAAAGCGATGGTGCAATCCCCCCCTGATTTTGGTTTATCTAGACAACTCTATCAATACTCACTATATGTCAAAAAATCTCAGGTGAATCTCCAATATTTTATTCTTATTCCATCAATGTAATCAATTGTCTCGATTGAACCTCATTCAACGACATCTTAGATACCTCTTCCTTGGAGATGGATGGCAGTAGAGTCCATAAGAGACATGAAGTTTTCGGCCTCATCCGATGTTTGGGCATTTGGTATTACCTTGTGGGAAATATTTTCATTGTCAGAGACTCCATACCCAGGCATGGAGTGGAATCCACTGTTCATCAAAAGTCTGAAGGACGGCTATCGAATGTCTCAACCAAATTATGCACCTTTAGGTGTGTATCAATTAATGTTAAGTTGTTGGGAGGAGTTGCCAAAAGATCGACCAACTTTTCTTGATTTAAAAAACGAGCTTTCAGCTACTTTGTTCTTCTGTCTAGGAGAAGACAAATGATTTTCCATTTTTTATTCTCCCACAAAGTTCTAATCAATAAATCATTAAATTAAACTGAACTTTTGAATACTTTTTATTGTAAAAACTCTAAATACTAACTATACATGGGTAATAATTTTAATGTTCACGAAATCCCGTTGTTTTTTGTGAATATGGCATTGAAATGTTGAGGTTGTGTTGTAAGGCCAATGTAGGGATCTTTGAAAACATCATTTTCGCCAGGCACTTGACTAACGGTGTAGTTTTGCAATATTCCAACGAGGAAAGTGAACACCATAGATTTAGCCATGGCGTCCCCGACACAGTATCTTTTCCCTAAAAGTTTTACATCATAGTATACAAGTTCTTAAATAAATAGTTAATTGAAAAAATTAATACCTCCGCCGAAAGTAAATACTCTGTCGGTATTTATTAGATTATTATTGTCGTCAAGAAATCTTTCTGGTCTGAACACGTGAGGGTCACCCCAGAAATCTTTATCCATGTTTAATTCGTAATAATTCAGCAAACCAATAGTATCCTATTAATTCCAAAATTATTCATAATCCAAAGAATTGTCATATAAATTATGTTGCTGGCATCTGTCGGTGGAAACTTACCTTTTTAATAAAATATCCTTCAACAAAAGTGTCTCTAATGGCACTGCGAACATTAAGCAAAACCGTTGGGCTAACTCTTCCACACTCTAAAATTGTTGCTTGTGTGTAAGGCATCCTAAATATTTTCATAAAATGTAAACCCGAGATTTAGATTGCTCATTCATATGCTATGGTGAAATAAATACAAAATTCAGGTTGAAAAATGCAAAAAAGAAACTGAACTCACTTCAAACGATCTTCGCTCGTAGGATATCTTTCGTGACCTAGAATTCTAAAAATTTCTTCTTGAACTTTTGATTGAACATGTGGATTTCTGATCATGTGCTGAATTGTATATTCCAAAGTTCCCCCTGTGGTTGTTGAACCCACTTCAAACAAGTCGAATAATACCATTGCAAGAGATTCGTCTACAATATTGCATCAAAAATTAATCTCTTAACCAAATCAAAGTATGACTCGGCAAATATTAAATTAATGAGATCAACATCAATTGCAAGCTTATTATGGGAATTCAATTGTCATAAATATACTGTATGTACCACTAAATTTTACATTCTTCTCATTTGATTTTTTTTCTTGGTCAATTTCATACAAATAGGATTCTATGAAATCATCTTGTGCAGACAAGTACCTTCCCTCGCGGCGTCGTTCTTTGATAAGATTCTGTAATCAGCAGAAAAACTGAGGTAGGAAAACCACAAGGAAAATGTAATGATTTATCGAGTACACTTGTTGAAGAAGTTTTTATAGCAAATGATAACTTACCATGCAATATTCTCTCATTCGTCCAGTGTTTTTTTTGAAAGCATCGTAACCACTAAACCTTGGAGCAATGTACATCAGAAAAGGAAACAATTTTCTCTTCACGTGCAGTTGTTGATAACTTTTATTTATGTCATCGGATAACTGCAATATCTCATCGAATTCTCCACAATCCTCCACTGGTTTAGAGCCCGCTGCTATATTCCACAGTACTTTGACCACACTTAAATTGAACATGTTTTTGACGCAAAATTTCCTCCATACCCCGTTGTCCTTTTCCATTTTGGTCTTGATACTATTTAACAAACTCACAAGCTCATCTTCAATTCTCACTTGCATTATACTCTGTTTACCCAATCCAAAAAGCTTTAATGTTTTTTGAGTGAAACTCCGACTATTTTTCCAATCTGTACCAGAATTTTGTAAAATTCCTGCAGAAAAAATTCAACAATAAAAACACAGAACTACTAAATCCAATTATTATGACCTACCCAAAGGTTTTCCAAATGACCGATCAAATACTTCGGACACCATAGGACGGGAAAGCCAGTCTTCGTGAGTCGATACCCATTTAATTGGGTCATAGTGGTTGAATACAACTATAATCATAAACAATTGATTAAATTATCTGTCTATGTCCCATAAAATCTATTTTATCAACAATAGGATTGAAATAAGATGACCTTACCCATGTTCCACATAAATATTTTGTAAACTTTCAGACCCCGAACTCGTTCGAATCCCTGTACCATGCAATTGTGAACAGATTCTTTCGAGCTCAACGCAAATTCTATGGATTCCCTCAACAGAAATTTCTCCGGTGGTCCTTATGTCAAATTATCAATTACAGAAATGTATAATTTTACTTCAGTAGCCCATAATTTTTGCATAACAATAAATTACCTCTGATTTTCTCACGCTTGTGTTTGTAGGTCCGAAAGAAAGATTTCAAGAGTTGATACAGACATCCTCCAGAAATTAAAGTTATCAGAAAAGAGCCCAAGAGAATCATTTTGGTTCTGCAACGTTCTGTCGTATTTCACAGTCTCAAGTCAACTATTCAGTAAGTAATGATGGTTGATGATCATTTTCCTGTACACTAGCTAGAATTTGAATGCGTGACAGTTACAAATTGTCTGTGGTATCTGTGGCTTATTTTTATTGGATAAAATGTAGGTAGATAGATTTCTAAGGTCAGGTCTTAATCTCACTCCAAACCTGGAGAACCCAGAGAAGAAATTATATCGATTCATCCTTATGCATACATGATAACTATCATTACCTTATGCATGCATTCTTTGCATCATCCCTACCGTTGTGTACGGAATACGTAATACATGGCTAAAACAAATTGTTTTTGTTATTGTTAATTCTTACTTTGCACTTTATGTCGATTTCGCAATGAAATGTACGATGTAGGTACATAAAGAAACAACAGCACATTTATTTCCTCAATTTTTCATCCATCATTCACCCCCACAAAGTAAAACGATATATGTCATGCATGGGATTATTTTCGCACGATGAAAAAGAGTTTATATGCATTAGACTGGCTTGGTAGACAGGCTGGAATTGTGATCACTATCATTTATATAACATTACAAGTGTGAATACAACTTTGACTTGGGATTTCAGTTTATCCAAGATGAGATAAATCAGGTAAGAAATGACGATGTACATTTTGCAGCGAATAATAGTTTTAAGACAATATCTTGCTTAGTAAAAGAGCATTTTATGCATGTTATGTCCGAACTTATGCAAATTATTTGCAGAATATTAACTTTTGAATAATGTAATTGCAGTAATGTAATTTTGGTGGACACAACTCCCAGAAATCAAAGAAAAAATTTAAAAAGGCAAAGTTAGTTGCCCCCCTTTAAAATTTTTTGTGACTGCGGTCTGTCAAAGTTTTAAAGATAACAATCCATGAATCGGCACATTTATTTAATTAAAAGTTAGGAGGTCAGTTCTTCTTGTATCGTATGCAATTATTATGCATCCCCGTACCTAATATCTTGATGCAATTAATATTTTTATCATCCCACTCCCACTTATGCATGTATCTGTAATGTTTATTAATTTTAACAAATCATATAATTTACCTTCACAGTCGATGTGTACCTGCTACTAGTATAAAATGAGGAAATAATAATTTTTGTGGGACTTTTGTTAGCAATCACTTTCCTCCTTCCTTGAACTTCAATAGCAACTTCAATAATAAAGTAAACGAATCACGCAAAACTTCATTTTTAGGAAATAAATTAGAAATTGTTATTCCTGGTTATACATTCTTTAATTTGACGGTGCATGCAATAACATGCATTGATTGTGATGCACGCAATAGCGCTTCATTTACTATAACTTTATAAAAGCACGTGGTCAAGTTAAAATAAAAAATAACAATAAAATTTTGTTTCCGAGAATTTGTCTGGCTAGTATAGACATAGACTATGTTATGTTCAGTATTCCAGCGGCCAAAATGCTCAAAAAAAGCCAGAAATAGAAAATGTGAACCTTTGGGGTAAGAAAAATACTTGATTTGACTGCAAATTTAAAATATCAGATATTTTGGCCACTAGCCGTTTCAACCATTTCAGTCGGACCAATTTATGGAAATAGCATCAGCACTATTATAGACATCTAATGTGTAATCCTTATTAAATTATTTTCGGAAAAAAATAAAATGACAATTTATGTGGAATTTTAATCAAAGCATTCAAAAAAAAAAGGTTTTAAAGTATGCAGACATAAATGCTAAATTTAATTTTCATGGCGCGGAAATGTCCGGGCCTACATCTTGGCCATCAAACAGATTTTCAAAATCTAAGAGCAATAGGTCCGAGGTCCATGCTTTAAATATCAGTTATTTGTTTTCATCTACCATTCTAGTCTGAATAACTCTACCAATTCTGGGTCAATCTGGACGAATCCAACATTCAACACCTAACAGACCTACAATAATATTATGTCTCCCTTCTATAATAACAAATAATTCAGAAATCTGTGAAAAAAACTTTCTTACTTTAGGAGAATGACAAAGTGTTTTATTTTAAATTACATGAAAAACGTTGCAAAATATACCAATAGTCGGTTTAATATGATTGCACAATACGGTTATGTCGGTTATCATTGTACGATGTATTGGACGGGCGAGGCTTTCTTCAATAATTAAATACATACTACCTTGATATACAACGATACAACACAACTCGACAGTTTATTCCCAGAACAAAAAAATGGTTGCATGCAAAGAATACCCGGAGACTAGAATACCCCTATATACCTTGTTGTTAGCTAAAGCTGATGTGACAGTTATTGCGTGATGGTGATGTGATAGTGATATACCTTGATAGAGTAAGGTGTATGTGTGCCATGAAAGTTGTGTCTGTTGCGGAATAGAAAAGAACTCCCGGAATCAAAGATTGGTCTGGCTTAAGATAACTTATATCGAAGGTTCTGGGTAGAAATAGCGCCATCATTTCTTTCATTTATACATTCACAACCGAGATGGATTCTTGAGAAAAATGAATTTCAAAAGATTTTAAATAAAGAGATTGCAGACGGAAGTTTCTAATTTACTTGGTAGTCTTACCTTACGAATAAACTATTTACAGAGAGGTGGAGGAACTATTTTGCGCTTCTCGGTGTCTGTGAGTAAGAAATGTGTTTTGAATTGGTCACTGTGGACAACTGGACAGGGCGACAAGAAGTCCTGAATGTGTCTGGCCAGAGCAGGAGTGACGCAGTTTTCTGTGTCCTTCACTCCACATTTACATCCGAGTTGGTTGGATACTTGAGAAAAATGAATTTCAAAAGATATTTCTTTGTAGTTTTGGTTTTCTCTGCTTTTAAGGCCACCAACGG
>JABASH010006085.1:0-11117 GCA_019776445.1 Tomocerus maximus
CCAAAATATATTATTATTGTGCTAAGTATGAGAAGAACTATGTTTTGGGAAGTGAAAGAAGTCGGCACTTAATACATAATGCTCTGCGTTATTCAAGCGCTATACAAATATTGTGTGTAGATGTGGAGAAAGCTAGTATAGTGCAAATGAACAGAGCAGTAGTCAGTTACTCTCATCTCTTGGAGGATTAAGTAATAGAAAGTAGCATAAGTAGGTATGTAGCTCGAGCTCTCTTTCGTGTTCGTTTTCTTAGTCCTCGTCTCCTTTACTCTGTTGTGGCGTGGAAAATGCCGACTCGCTTCTCTAATCTTTGATTACATACTAGTATTTCTATTTCGCGTCTCGTTTCATCATTTGAGGATTATTTTACCACTGACACAACCAACGCGAATTAAACTGAAAATCTTGCTCGCCGCCGCCACGTCATCCATCCTTCTTTTTCTACCCAACTTCTTACTCAACATTTGCGTATTCTTGGCAAAAGCCTTTCACCCTCCCTCTCAGAGCCTCAGAAAAGCCTTTGAGTGGGGAGCTCAATGAAATTCATTCAGCACTACCCGACTTATCTTATCTCCATACAATATACCTTCTATACTATAACTTATTAAATAACTGTCTACATAAGTAGTTACCACTATTACGTCCTAATACTACTAATATTACAAATAATCCACATTCTCACTATGTACTCACACTTAAATTTCCGCCATCCTAGTACACTATTACCACTTTTATGTAAAGTCAATGCCAGGCCATGACTACAGTCCCTCTTACACCCGCATCCTCAAGTATATCCAACTTGTTACAATTCAGTCATGTCAAAAGATAACATTATTGTTGTGCGAATAATTCCACACCATGAACATACCATCATTGCTCTTCATGTTGACATGCAGCTTTTATGAACTCTTGGCAACACCATAATTTTGCTTTCAATATAATATGAACTTAATGCACTAAGTCTAAGTAGTTCATTCATGAAAACGAAATATTTATAAATAGTATTTAAAAATAACATTTTTCAGAAGGAAAATTATAATACATAAGATGGTTTCAGGACAGGATTTCAAGGATAAGGATTCCATGAGGTCCATGATTTTCTCTAGATTCCTTTTCAATGATTTGTTTCAGTATCATGATTTGAAATGATACTAAGTTATCGGCAAATGTAAATTTCTGTGGTAACTTTTTTCTAAGATATTTATCTGTCCACGGTTAAAGACCAAATCAAAAGTTAAGTACATAAAAGACATTTGTGTTTCCGGTTAAAGTGGCGTGTAGGTACTTTGTTGTTGTCCTTGATAGACTGTGTCGTGGTATTTATAAGAAAAAGGAGGGTGTACAAAATTTGCAGTTGGTTAATTGTTGGAGTGTCACAATGAAAATATCTGGAGAGAGATATTTGAGGGTAATAGAGCACCACCCACTGTCATATAGATTCAGACACAGACTGTTTCGAGTTGGGGACAACTATTTCCATTATATGCAAATGCAATTAAAACAAAAGTGGCTTCTTGAAAGTTATTCGGGAGTGTCGTGAGCGTATGTAGTTATTTGTCGCTGGATAGTAGCCCAAGAAATTAAGTAACTGAGGAACAAATTTTGCGAATTCACTTACGCGATGGTTTTAATTTGAGCAAACTGGAAAATAATTGAATGTGATCTAAATCGCAGTGGGTAGGAGCAATAAAATAGTGTGTTTTGTGTATGTATGGCTGGAAATGGTGTACCAGATAAAATTCTCTCAAAAATATAAGATAGCCATAGCTATACCTAAGTGTATTACACAAGTACCAAAGAGATCCCTCAAAGGAAGTGCAGAGACGGCAGCAAGTTCTCAGATTACTTTATATTGCTCCGCTTTGGTCCAGCTATTCTAGTGTACTTAAGTCTGTCTAAGCCAAGCGAAAATAAAAAATGGCCTGGATTACTATCACTCTGATCTATATGTTACTACGGACCTATATTACAGTTAATATAAGTTGTATATTATACTTTATATAGGCAGGCGGGCGGAAATAGGTACTTGCGTACAGGGAGGGACCTAAAGCTCAACTTGGATGCAGGCGCACTCCTATTTTAGACATCGTCACTGCACAGACTAAACTGAATTGGAAAGAAAAGAAAGTTGAGGGGACGGAAAAAGTTAAGAATGCATTGTAGAATGGACTATTTGCGTACTTACTTATGATGATAGTCTAAGAATATTTTAGAGATCTATAGAGATTGCAAGGACACGTCCAAAGGAACAATTTCGACATGGTTCTTAGTATGTATGTACCATAAGTCTCCATAATACAAAGAAGTAGATGAGGAGATTTTGGAGAGATGCATTGCCTTGATTTCGATTCTAAGTCATGACTTAGAAATAAGCAGACTGGACTGATTTAGGCCGAGTTGGAAAAAGATACATAAAGGACTATCGGCAACCTCTCTCCTAACTTGTTTCGATTTGGATTTTCTCTTCCCAAGGCAGATTTTGTCGACTTGCATTCGTTACATAGTTTGAGTTTATAATAACAAAACTGAATTGAATGCCGAATTGAATTCCCTGTATGTACATAACTCTCAAGACTACTTCTACTCCTACACAACTACAAACACCCATCATTCCTCCTAAATAATGTAGTCATATGCACAAGCTTCCAATATAGAAATACTAAAATATGCATGAAAACATACCCAGTAATAATATAACGTCAAATATTTATATTCATATATATATTCACAAATAACAAACAGCTTCCTTCATTCCTTATTGGTTGGTCCTTTCAATCTAAGCCATTGCTCCTTATAATTGTATGTATTCCTAACCAACATTAAAATAGTGTCAGATAATTTATTTCTTCAATCGTTTCGTCGTAGATATAGAAATCACAAATTATTAAGTATTGTCCTCTGACTCATTTACTATTTAACAATATACTTTCTAAATTACAACTCTTTATGTGAATCTATTTAACGTTTTACAGTTTCTAATCCACTTTGGTCACAGTACACTCGGATAATAGTAATTGCTTTTACTGCCACTGACCTTCCATATAAGAGCTGCCATAATTGACACAAAATTGAGTGTAATAAATAAGTATCACATTAAAATTAATTGAAAATAACATCACATACTTATATAATCATGTGTTATATATATATGACTGATTCGAAAAAAGATGATACTAGTACTGGTATATTTGTCGAACTAATTGATTTTAAATTGCAGAAAATTTTGTTAACTATACATCTTTTAGTTGCAAGATTTTCTTTAGAATAACTATTAAAATAAGGCTGAGTGTCCATATTAGTATTAGTATGTCCGTTTAAGTATACAGATGATGCGTGTAGTAGAAGTGGTTGTTTGGAGTATGAGAGTGTGTATGGGGAGTTGTGAAGTGTGTAAATGTAGTTCACCAGTTGAGGGGAGATATTATTGGAATTTGGTAGAAGAGATCAGAGATGTGGGAGAGATATACTAGAAGAGGATATTTATCCATTCAACTAACCAGGCAATCCAACTGACGGAGTTGAGTGAGGCGTGGAGACTCATTGCCATGCATCTTGTGAGTTCCCTTCAACTTTTCCGCAGCTTTGACTTTCACCAGGCCAGTGAGTGTGGAGAAAGTCTGAGGCTCATGCATAGACTCATCTATCTAGCGAGTGCCTACTCAGAATGTATAGGTAGGCACTCAGTAGACAGATCCTAGGTAGGCAAGAGAGTATTTTGCTAATGGCGGCTCCAGCACTGGCTAGTCTCCCATTTCAGATCTGTATCGATGAAGAAAGGAAATCAAAGAGAGAGTGGAGAAAGGAAGCAATCGTCCAGTTTTGGAAGGATTTTCTGATTGAGTCTGACTCGGTTGTTTGTTGACTATGCCTCGGCTTTTCTTGTTGTACAAAATAGTGTAGCTGACTTGACTGGAGTGGAGCCACTTGAAATATCATGATGCGAATAGGAGGCTCTACAAATGACCGTGGAGTGATCTCAAGTGTTTTGCGTTCCCACTCGCCCAAAGTGATGAAAAGAAAGCGGGAATCTTAGAAAGCTATAAGTTTTCCAGCCAAATTGCATCAGTCTTAGCACGACGGACAAAGTGATCTCTCTAATGGCCATGAGAGATGCTTTAAGTGTTTCTCCAAGTACCTACATGTATGACATGTTGATGGAAAGCGACACTAAAACGACGAGTCATGCCGTGGCAGACAGCCCGTGTCCTGCCTCTACTACCCGCCACTTGTTCTTCCTTACCTCCTACTATCTATCCTTTCTGTCTATGATATACAGATACATAATATATTATAGGCCACACAATTATTAGATATACTTATATTATGCAACCTTAAGCCTATCTGCACTCAACCAATATCTACATTATATGCATTCCAATGTCGTCTCGCCTCTCTCATTCCTTCCACTTCCCATCCATCCAAATCCAATTCAGTTCACTCGCCCTCAAACTCTTCTCCGCCACTCACACAATATCCCACGTACACTTTCCAATATCCCAAAAGTGGGCGGATTTACCCCAAAACACAATTTAATTCCTTCAATTCAAAAAATATTAGTCGACTTGCCCAAGAAAATTATCCAAATTGCTCCCACCTTGATACGCATCTTTGCTGCATTCGGACAGCAACCTTTGAATAGAAACCATTTATTACGTAGCCCGACTCTTAAACTGACCTAGCTTCTGAGAAAATATTGAATTAGAAACCATACGACAGTTGATTACACAGTTCTATCGGTAGATTAGAAAGTCTACGATTTCTGATTTACTGTATACATTTACTGGAAATGTCATTGATGTTATCGATTTTTATCTGCACACAACAACAGCAGTAAGTAGTTATGCCGTAGACTAGAATTATTAATACTTAGTTTGAGTTTAAAGTACCAACAGGCCATTAAATATGTAATTCCACTGGAATTACTGTCGTTGCAATTGCATAAGTTACTTTTTGGCAAGTAGGGGAAACTGCCCTCGAAAGGAACACTTTTATAAAACAATTTTTATAATTAATTTAAAAGATATTACAACATTTTATTATGCGGATTACATTCATAATATTTTAGGGACAATGTGATAATTGTTATCAGTTATATTATATTAGTTACAGAATTTTATTTAAAAGTAGTCATTTGTCCCTCGATTGGGACAGGTAGTGCCCTCGATAGGGATACAACTTGTTTGGTGCCCTTAGTGGCTACAATACGATCCCGTTTTTGTACAGGGGTAGTACCTGTCTCATCCATATTGTAAATTGCACGCAGTGGCAAATTATGCATAAGTGAGACATTTATTTAAATTATTAAAAAAATGCCTCAACGTTCGTCTTATTGAAACTAGTTGCTCTGGATAGACTGGTTGCTTGGGATTTTCTTAAAGATAGGGTTGGGTATCGTTGCATAAACTTGCGAAGCCACTTTATGCCGGCTAATCCAAATTTTTCAGGAAATTTCAGTCCATTGTAACGCAAGATTACGTATTTCCTTGAAAGATAGTCCACAATAGAGTTCAGCTGCTCGCTTTAAGTATCTTTCCATTTCATCTTCTTGTTCGTCATTAAATACTCTGTTATGATCTCTGTGACCACACGTAGGAAGTTCAGTTAATGATGGGGATTTCAACTTAGCTATAAGTTGATGAAAGCATGATATGCAAAATAAATTATTAGATTAATACTTGTGTCCAAAGGTGTCCCAATTGAGGGCATCTCACTTTTCTACACTTGGAAAATTTTCTACTGAAGAAAACAAAACTTTATTCCAAAATTAATTTTAAAAATTCATCTTCAATGTCAAACCTGACTGTCAAAAATTTCTTGAGATATTTTAATTTTTGGACAGTTAAATTGGAATCGCACATTAATAATATTTTGTTACATGTGCTAAGTTGCCATTTTACACTAAAATTAAAAATCCCAGTTTAATACTGACAAAGGTGTCGTGAAATAATTGATGTGTCCCTATCGAGGGCATGTCCCTTTCGAGGGCAGTGTCCCCTATTCGATATATTTTTTAACTGGCAATAATGTTATGAATTTCTTGAACAGAAACTACAATAGAATAATAGAAAATAAAGCAAGATATTTGAGTTATAGTTATGTGTATGCACTATGGTTAAGGTAATATTGTAATGAAAAGGAATAGTAGCTACTAACGGAAACAAAAGTTAGTTTAGAGTCGGATTATACTTACGAAATTGTTACTGACTATAAGGATTGACAGATTTATTCAGTTTAAGTGGATAACGTTTTGACGATATTATATCGCAAAGGAAAGCAATACAATACAATGAAATTTAGTAAGCCCGTTAAATGTTATGTTACTAATTGTAGCTGTCATGTCATGCACTCCTGTTCTAAGTAAAAAATTATATGTCCGAAATTATCTACATGCAATAAAAGTATCACGAGACGCTAGGCTGACTGACTACATAGACAGGGAAATTCAGAAAGACATTTAGTTGTGCAAGTGGGATATAGAATACTAAGTAAATAAGTAGCAGTGGCAGTAACTAGTAATAAAGAAATTATATAATAATATACAGATACCATATACAATAGAATACATACTAGGAGCAGGGTCTATTCTTGAGACATATACTTAAGAGTATTAAAATTCAATGTCACTATAATTATTTTGGTAAGGATGGTAGGAATGTATGGTTGGTAAGTAGGTAGTAGTTTGTATAGCTGGCCCAGTTAGCATGTCGTGTAGCATTAGTTAAATTGAGAAAAACAGACATAAAAGAGTCAATATGGATTGTTTTGACAGTTGTAGACACAATGCTTGTGATTTTCGCTCATCGACGAGCACGTAGAGATATTCCTTAGGCTGAAATAATAGAACAAGACGGTTTGCCGTGTACTAGATATGCTATGCAAATTGTAGTGCTTTCTCCGTCCACGGAGCAACGTGCCACTTATTTTATTACTTACTTGAATAAGTGTCGTTGTGGTAGCGGGTTGTAATGTTTCTTGAGTTCCCCGTCCTCCGTCTGCCCCACCCAATCCCAGTTTAGTTTATTATGGAAAGCAATACGATGTGAATACGATAGGAACTGACTGGATTCTGACAATGCAATGAGACAAACACGAGACAAATGCCTAACAAATTCCTCAGCAAAATATTGCAACACAATAATAGTATTTATGTGTCTAGGCATCTCCTAATAATATTACGTTCTATTATATTCCACTGAGTTGAGTAGCTATGCATTGTGTACAGGTATTACCTCCGATGGTTTTCTTACAGAACCAACCAACAAACTCACTTGTCTACCTACCGGCTATACGCCATGTCATGCCACGCCAACATTTCAACTAAACCAAATTGTCATCGTAAATCCTCAAATGTAGCCCCATTGATTCTATTCACTTTCTAGCATATTTTCTCCTGACTGCTAACAAACGTTTGTCTCTTTCCAATATATTATCTTGTCTGTGGATTAATGAGTTATATAAGGCGGTGATTAATACTCTCCAAAAATATTCGCGAAACACTCGCTCAGTCCTTTCCCACCATTTAAAACAATGACTACAATAAGTACTTCTATTTCGATTCAAATACGTGTTTTATAATTACTACATTTTACGTGTGTCTAACTATCGCAAAACTTTTAAACAAGTTTCAAAAATCCTTTACATTTGTCGTGCACCAAGACAATTGCTCCCAATTCACTGCTTTCTATCACACACTTATGTCCCGATGTTGCTTTTTTAATTCCCATAAAATAACATCAACTAAACTGTATACAGATAGATAATGGTGGTGGTACAATGGACAACAGACAGTGCATTCTTATTGATACATTATATTAGGGTGTGTGGCTGTAGACAATTTATAAAACCCATAAAGTTAAAGTATAATTTCTGTCCAAAAACTCTCATCATTGTTGTTTAATTTACAAATGCTGTTTTAACAGAATTTATGAAAACTAATGCAAATAAAATTATAAATTGCTGCTTAGTAATAGTATTTACCTGTCTGGAACAAATTATAGTTTTCCGATCTAATTCCATACATTTGTTTGTATTATTGAAAATTTATAGCCATATAATTTCCATAAATTGTTTCCAACGCAAACAGGTTGACACTTGCACCTATATTTGCACTTGAGTAATGATAAGAGTCACGGACTCAACAAAGTTATCAGAAGGATTGCATATGCAAAATAAGTATTACGATTGGAAGCTTGGGTTAAAGAATGAATGCATAAGCTAAAATTACAAGTACTGTTTATAAGGACATAGATTCGGATGTAACTACTAAGAGCTAGAATTAGGTTTGACATTGAATGCCAAATTTAAATGCAGATATGCAAATTAGAGATTCTCCAGGTAAAATAATCTATAAAGAATTGCAAATAATGCGAATACGTGAACCTAACTAAAGCTACTTATCTAAATCTAAATTGAATGTCAGGCTACCCGAAATGTCCTTGGTCTCTTATGTAATACCATTTATTCATTACACAGCTAAACACGAGTAAAACTTCCCTAAACTACATAGAGTTTATGGCCAATGAAATTGCAAATTATTGCTTAGACACACACATAATCACAATACTTAGTTACACTAATAGTTAGTCAGGATTACTTCAAAAATTTTCGAAAAGTTAATTCGGGTCTAACATTATATGGTAAAAAGGTAATTTTTAAATAATACAGTATTGTCAATATTATGGGCATTTTAAGCAGCAATAATATAAACTGCAATAACACAGGGTATGTCCACATTTCAAACATTTACACATTTTCACAAGTAGAAAACAAACGTACTTTTACGTCGTATGTTTAATTATTTATAAGTGCGTCTAATTAGTTAGATTTTGAAAATCTGATAATAAAAAATCTGATATATATGTAGATAATGCTTATAAAAGTTTTCTGCAAAAGTTTATTGCTCTAACAAGATTGTTAATGACTGATAATATCAACCAATTAGGTATTACGTTGCTACTTATTTAAGTTTTATCTGAAATAATCATGATTTGAAGTTATGGAAGATAATTTTCTGTCAATTCTTGCTACCCTGTAGAGACAGTTCGCATTATCGTGCAAAATGATTATCGGGAGGGAGAGAGCAGTCTACTTTGGCAAGCAGATAGTGCACAACTGTATTATACTCTATTGAATTTTCTGATGGACAGAACACTGATAGAAATAATACATAAAACCGGGTATACTACTTCTGCGAGGAACACTCACCATTCTGTCTCCCTATAGCTACTTATTATTACTATTAGGATGTCCCCGTAATAGAATGCCAGGCCGATGTGATGCATTATGTATACTTTTATCTACTACCAATAGCTATCTAGCTAAACTATAAATTGACATGAGCATTAAGCATTTTATTCTATTGTCAATCCGTTTGTATTAAAAGCATGATACCTTTCTCAAATGTATAGGACAATTGTTTCTTTTTCAGTTTCGCTTTGCTAATCTGAGCTTAGTCTCACGTCCAACTGTAATCCAATGTAAATTTTTTATTCAAGGCCTTTACCCACTTATATTTATTTCGCCATTTTTTTCAATTGAACAAATTTTGAAATTATCTGTATTAGAAATCTACACCTTAGGATGCAAGTAACTTTTAATTTGCATACATAAATCGTGCTTTTAAGGAATTAAATGTCAATTATTTACTTGTATTCAGAGAGAAATTTTGATATAAATTAATGAATTTTATGTGACGTACCTCTGCGAAGTTGGTGATGTATAAATTATTTTGCGAGTGTAAAAGACCAGTATGTTTGTAGAGCCTGTACTCATAGTAATCGCAGTGCTTTAAGTAGCATGCATACTGTGCAATATTTATTTATTTTCTTACGGAGGTCGATGCCAGACTTTATTATATTGAATGATGCCTTAATATAGTGTTAGTATAAGTATATATTCATTACATTGATATATTTCTGGTGGAATGGTTGAAGTGCACGCATGCATCCCCTAGGACACCATTAAAATACTCAACCAATCATTAAATATGCATCATTTCCTTGTGAATCGTTCTTTGCAAGATGCTATACACAATTTAAAATAAAGTCATGCTATAATGCAAAGTAGGAAAGCTGTCTTAGTCAGCATTCCCTGAGAAATAGGGGGCTACTAAATATTATTATCTGTAGTAACGGTTTGATTCTGCTACAACGACGACTTGAACTACTGGGACAATCTCGGAAAATCTTGTGCTCTGAACATTCCGATGAAAACGTAACAACTCTTGGAGAGTGTCTACTGAGTGTAGGGTGTAATGAACATTGGTAGGCAGTATGCAAATCCAGGAGGATGTAATCCTATAAAATGTGGTAAATAGAACATTGTATATGTATGTAGATGAGGGGATAGTGAGTAAGTATAGGTAACTGCATAAGTAATGGCGCAACACGCTGCTCTCAACTCTAGCCAAAACAATATGTCCTATTTCACCTTTATTTATGCTTAGCCGAACTCGGTAAGATAGTCTTTATGTTTCCGTTGACTTAGGCTCTATCGGTGTTTATCGCTTACTTACATTGTTCATACCTGTTCCCATTGTATTCCTTTTTTGAATTGTTTATATATCTTGCACACTATAATAATATACCCAGTCGCGAAAGCTCTCCCTCACCTTTCCCTATAGCTAATGGCATTGGTTTCATATCACTCGGACTTGACCAATATGAGTGCTATGGACTCTCACTACATTTGTACTTTCATTTTTAGTATGCTGAGCAGTTTCATTTCAACGACGCTCCTCCAGGTTATACTAACAGAGAATATTGCGGTAATGCACTCCTGCTTAGCTTACGCTCCTAAATCGCTATAAATAAATTGGTATTTTAGACCAGCGTAACGGAAAAGTGCCCAACAACAATAATTTATTCAGCATTAATCAGTACTTGTAAGCGTTGCTGGTCTGGTATCACAAATGCTCTTTTTTAATTATTTCGTAGCACTCTGTTCATGCATAGACACATTAGATCAGACTACCTTGCGTCATGCCCATATGCACACAGTTTCCTATAGTTCCGTCATAAATTGTTTGGACGAAATGAAATTTAAGCTCCGCCTTTGCTATACTGCAATAACGGTGAATCTATAATATGCGATGTATCGTTACATTTCATGTACATATG
>JABASH010006086.1:0-11112 GCA_019776445.1 Tomocerus maximus
ATCCTTTGGTAACATTACGTGAAGGCAAAGTATCGGCGTTTTTTGGTAACCGAAGAGTGATTTCTCTGGACAATTCATTAACGCAAGAAATAGAAAGATCTTCAATGGGGGAGTTGTTTGAAGTGTAAAATGAAAGAAATAAATTGCACATTTCATCGGATCGTTTACTCCCCCAGTTAACAGTTCGGGTTTTTCCAGTTGAATTGTAAGTACACTTCGCAGCTACAATATCTCCAGGATTGATGACCAATTTCTTTGGATCTAGAATCACAGGCTGTGGCCAATGATGCGTCCAACGAGTCAGTTCTTTGATCAGTAATTTCGAAGAGCTGTTAAAAGGAATTACATACGCGGATACGACGGATCCCAAGTCATGCGTGTGTACCCAAGAAGCGTAGGGGTAAATTGATTCTGAAGTAGCAAGTCGACAACTCATGTCAATGGAAAACTCTGAAATAAACATTTTTCCTGGAAGATGCTTTTGGAACAACTCAAGCTCAGCATAAAAATCTCATTAAAGCAACTGAATGTTTAGAATTGTGTGCTGAATCAGCTTACTTTCGGTTTGTGGTGGGATTCGGAATCCTACACGAGCAAAAACCAGACTCCCACAATAGAATTTAGGTCTGAAATGATAACCTTTTAATAATTACGTGCAATTTATTAAAGAAACAATAATGTGACTCAATTTTTTAGAGAAAATGGATATCATTGGTCTCAGTCCTTAATCTTCAAGAAATAGTTTCTGAAAAAGTCATCATCATTAATTACGTATTTTGTGATGCCAAAAATGTCACTCCACTGCTATCTGATATTCCTTTGGGCAGGGCTTTCAAGTAGTGAATTTCCAAAACGATGTAGTTTATTTTGTATTTAGATCCGATGGGATAGGCAACTCCAAATGGATATTTAAAAACTGTTTTATTTGAAAGAGAGGAAGCATTTTCTTTGAATCCAATAGGAATCTGCTTTCGACCGCTGCATGGGCTTCCTTTTCCCTTTGCATTGCAAGGCCTATTATTTAAAGCAGATTTTAATTTAGGAAATTGATGTGTTTTCAACGCTTTCATAGCTATAATTTCAGCAATTAGTAATCAAGTGTAGTTGCAATTACAATCGACTGTAACATTGTATTGAATGAATGGTTTATTTAGGTACATTTAACTCTTCGTATTATCGCTAACTAAGTAGTAATGTACTATGCTTCGTTAATTTAGATCTTTTTTGCATGGTCGGTAGTTTTGAGTAGATTTATATGTAAAAGTGAATTGCTACAAAAACAAAATATAGAACAGCACATACCAATAGCCTTTTCGTAACAAATCTTCAGATATTTGATAGCATCCATATAAAAGATAGTGATGTGCCCTTCCTGGAGAAAAGTTAAATTGGATTTCTTGAATGTACGTTTCAGGATTTTCAATCTGCGCTGCTGTGCAAAGATATTGGTCATCCTATAATAAATGAAATGCGTTGCAAATATTTTTTATTGCAATTTTTTATGATATTTTAAAACGCTCTTGTGAAGGGCATAAAAATTGTGTCCTAAAATGTATGATAATTTGTAAAATCTTTTAAATCAATGTTTAATACGAAGCATTAGCATTTTATTTTGATCGTAGATCGCAGAAGAGGGATGTAATCGTCAATCGTGCATATTATTTTGAAGAAAACCTACCTCAAGAGGCTGTACTTTGGGCATATAAACATGAATCTGATGTAATTGTGAGTCAGTGTTGGATATTTCGTGAAAATTTATTGCTAGAGCAAAGTAGCACTGGTGGTGGCACAGGATAAGCAGTTGCAGCACAGCGGAAATTAGGCTCATAATCCTCACTAAAACTTAACCTTGCTTGTAGGGCAATAAGAGTAATGACGTAGGTGGTATTTTTTAGTGTATGCGAGCAAGAAATTTTATGTATAAATTAAGTATAGTAACGCTATAGATAAAAATCTACGTGTGGTAGTGACAGGTTCTGTATAAATCACTGCGAGCGATGGTTTACACGATTTTCCAGGAATAGACTGAACTAGTATTTGTCGACTTTGTTCTGGACTTATCCAGGTGTAGATAGGGACTGAGGAAATTAGCATTTCTATAATTTGACAAGCATACACATTTTTATTTGAATTAGTTAGGATTTTAGAGCTGTCGTAAGGAAAATAATAATATTCGACAGAATGTCCATTAGTTGAAATAGGAGCCCATCAGACACTACTCACTTAACACGATCTTGACGAAACGGGTATAAGTTATGATAAAGAAGGATGCATGTCTATTATATCTCCTTACTTGGTACTTTACAATTTATTATTCATGACATTTCCATCTAAGGCTTTTGTAGGCAGATGAGTAACTTTGGTTAACCTCACACTAAAAATCTCCTAAAGCTGTCATTTTATTTTCAAAGCTTATGTGTAAAGCATTAAGGTGAACAAACTTTTAATATGCTGAGCTATATATATTCAAGAGTTCCTTATAGATAGACTAATGATTTGGTAATTTTTGTTTGTCAGCAAAGATATGGTTAGTAGTTCATTTATATTTTTAGTATCTAATTCCATCCGCGTTGGTTAGTGGTAAAAAATTCCCAGATTATTCATGAAATGGCTCGGACTGTTTATATGGTTAATTCTCGAGTGGACTTGTGACGCAATGGAGGTAATGCATGCACAAGTTAGTCATAAACGTTATAATTACTTGGAATGGCATTAATTATACTGTACTGTTTCAATATTTACATATTTACGTGTATCTCTCTGTGTATACATTAAGATTATGACCGTGACTAACTGCAGGAGAGATAAATTTTTTGTGTGTTGTAAGCATAGCTTGTGTTCGTGGTGTATTAAGTATCTGTATGTACCAGTGTGTAGCGTAAAGAAGTCTGTGTGTTATGCTTTATTAATGTAAATCATTTATCGCAGTAACTGATGCAAGATGAAAGCCCATAAGTTATAATCAATTTAAACTCTTATTATCATTAGCTGCAGACATAAACTCAATAACAGAGTCAGCCAGGCTAGGCCAAGCCAGGACATGCTTCAATTTGTTATTTTTCAATTGCGCAATCTTAGTAAATGTAAGTATGATACGTAAGATAACATAAAGTCACTATATTTAACTCCAAATGCATTCAGTAGTGTTCTAAATACAATTTATTGTAACATGACACAGAAATGGGTTAGTTAGTTTCTTGGCTCTTGGTTGATTTCCCTTAATTAGTATATTTATTATATAATCTTTGGGAATAGAAGCCCCCATTAAGGGGATTTAAAAATACAAACTAACAAGTAAATAAGTAGGTACCTAATGTTGATTTCATTATCTCTCTCTATGCCATGTTTATTTTGTGATAAATCAAACTTTCTAAAGAATTCTTTACTTTTATCCATTTTCTTAGGTTTATCTTGTAGATATACAAAATACAAACCAAAGCCCCCTACAATTAGACGCACATCCAATTTTTCCAGAACAGACCTTCACAAACCTTAGCTACCTAATTATTGCGCAAACCCACTGTATAAAATAAACTATGTGCATATAGGTATGTAGCATATTGCATGAAGAATATTGTTTACATGTATCTGCATTTACATTTATAGATTCCAAAGTAATTTGTGGGGGAGGAATTTATTCAATATAAACAATCCTAATGCAAAATATGCAACAATGTCCTAGGCTTGTATTGCATTCTATGTATGTAATAATTTTCTGTGCTACCAACTGAATGTTAGTAAATGCGGTGTTTTATAAGTTAGTGAAAATTTGCAAATGTGAAAGGGACATGTATACGCATAAGAAATACACAAAGCAGAATTTATTATAGCAAAGATAGAAGTTGCAAAGGCAATGCAAGCAAAGTGTATCTACATAAGGGAGATATGAAGATAAAAAGAGTCTGCTAAGACTGAACTTAAATGATTATATAGCAAGTTTGTCCGTCTTATGTAGTACAGTATGTGACTGTGTGTGTAAGTGAGCACATAGAATATAGATTTTAGTATCTTTCGCTAGTTTCTTTACTTGGTTTAGATTGTGAGCGCACAAGCTGAAAAGCATTTCCACTCTACTTATTTCTGTCACTCATTGTCATCTGCTCTCTCTCTTCTTCTTCCTATCTTTTCTATCCAACGAACCAACAGCTATATAGTTTAGTCCAATATTTTTGTCAAGTTACAATTAGTATTAAGATAAGTATTTCAAAAAAAAGTTCTCGAAAATATTTGGTGAAGGAAGAAAACGTGGAGACAAAAAAGTATAAAATACAGTAAAAGTAGTTTTGCCTTGGTATTGATTGTTCCAAGTCTTGAATGTTCGGGTAATCGATAAGAAAGTTTTCCTACGTGACCTTCAAAAATGTAAAAATGAATAACACTGAAACTGGACTGATTTCAAGGAGTCGATCCTTTGCTGGAATTTTGTCCAGGAACAAGACTCTTGTCAGGTAAAGTATAAATTACATCATTTGTATTTAAATTTATTTATTGTGACAAAGGTTATAGATATGTGGAAATAGAAATGACGATTTTGACATTTTCACTGATAAGATAGTCACTATCAGCTTACACTTTAATTGTGTAATACGTATTGTGATTTCTGATAAATTAATGACACGAGCTAATAATATAGTAGAATTTAACATATGTACATAATTGGTTTATATTAGAGATAGGTATTTATTTACGCAGTTAAACCTTGCATGTGCTGATACACTTCTTATACCGAGTAAATAGATGAAATTGATGTAAAACCTGAAAGCATGTACTTGTTTGTAATTAGTCATATATAACTGTTGTCATCAGTAGTTTAAGTATTTGTTTCATTGCTACTCGATTAATTTTTATATTTTTTTAATACGTTTACACATTGGATTTTGGTGGTTGGATTGGATAATTACTTAACTTTGTTCGTTGGAGAAAATGTTCTGTAATAGACCTTACTGTGGTGTTTCTAGTGATGTGCTGTTTGACGAGTAATTTATTTCTTTTCGTTTCTTATCAATTGTTCATTTATTTCCTAATGTATCGATTGTATTTTGAAGTGAAAACTATTTCTATTGTTTAGATCACCTACAACCTCATTGCAAAACTACTTAGGCCATAATTACAATGCATCCAATAAATCTCTGGAGAATTCGAGTCCTCGTCCGCAAAAAACGAAACAATCTGTCAATGCATTAACTGCAGCTCTGAAAACTTGCATTGATCGAGCCAATGAAGAGTCTGCCCAAGTCAAAGATGACATCGATGCGTTGTCTATGTCCAGTGGGGTAAGTTGCGTTTACAGTTACTCTTTTTTTGTACATAACTGCATAGAATTAATATTAATTGCCATAAATAACGGTGGTAGGTAGTATAATTTTCTCTTTATTCATTATTACATGCTGTAAAGTCGCAAGGGAGAGTTTACGAGCTCGTGAAGGTCAGTTATTTTTGAGGTCACTTTTTCATTGGATGGGTGGAGGTTATTTGTGAAATGCACATTTTTTGCTGTTGTTGTGTTCAGCATGTTTGTAATTTACTTAATTGTATATGCCCTGGGTAAACGTACCAAACATGAACATGAATGACTTTTCTTTCATTCTACGGCAAAAATCCAAACAATTTTCTGTGAGCTGTCGCTGTAAATGGAGAAATTCGCTATTTCGGCATAATTACATTCATTAAAGCTAATTAAAGCTACAAAAACAGATACATTTGACTTTATTAAAAAGCAAGATACAAGACTTTTGCAATTATCTGTATATTATACACCTGTAGGTTAGTTGAGTGTGGCCTGCAAAATACTATTATGGATTCGTTGGATGCTCGTTTGAAAATTGCATATGAACCTCGGTGTGGCATTCAAAAATTATATTATTTTTAAGCTCAAATAGATGTGCACGGTTTGATAATTGAATTTGATGAAAAATAAGAAAATTATATTTGTAATGATTGTTGTTTTTAAAATATTATATTTGATGATCTTTTGACATGTTCATTTCGTACTATACTGTCTGTGTGTGATGTTTGTTTTTCTTCGGTTTTTTGCTAGAAGAGTTAAATCAATCCAGTACTAATTTGCATATTTTTAAATTTTCTACACCAGTCTCACAAGAATACCTCGAGGAAAGCAAAAAAGCTGGAACAAAAGTTAAACGAGCTGGAGGAATTGATGGAAGACTACAATTTGCAATTGAAACTTCGTGAAGGAGTCAGGTCGATGGCCTACGCTTTTTCAGTGTCAGAAGGCAAAGAAAAGGAAGTAGCCTTGACTAATGTCAAGGCAGGATTTCGGGAATGTACTCATTTACTCTGTGCCATTGAAGAAAGAGTACAAAGGCTCATGGGAATATTTCGGATGACCATGAAAGGTAATTATTTACAAACATTGTGTTCGCGCTCTGAGTTTTATTTTCATGGTATTTACTGATAAAAATGTTTCAAATTTGGAAGTTTTTGTTATTGGGTGTTACTTTTTGTAGGTATTCAAGGCTTCTCCAGACTGATTCCAGGTGATGTTTACGAAATAGTGATGAAACACGGAGAGCAAAAGTGGAAAACAAAAGGAAAAGTTTGTAAAGATGGTTCTCAATTATGGGATTATCCTCGGGCGAAATTTCAGGCGGTCCTGGGCGAAGTTCTGCACATCAAAGCTGCTGAAGTCAAGACACTTGGGAAAACAGTTCTTCTTGGAAATAAATTCTGTGATGTTCATGAACTTCTATCCGGACAACCTCAGCTAATGACAGTTAATTTGAATCCAAGTGGGAGTTTAAAACTCAACATTGTTGTCCAATGGGAGTAAGTTTGAGATGAAATCAGTTGTGCATTTGTTCTGATTAACAGATTCATTTACGATGAATTCTAATTGGCAATTATGTAACTTTGCTACATTTCTTTTCTTACAGTCCTTTGAACGAAGAGTCGTATAGTCCTTCTCGGAAACGAAGACTAATGAGTCCTAACAGCGACCAACCATCGTCAACAGGAAGCTCAGAGTCATCATCTCCAGCAAATTCACTTGCTGGAACCGTTACCATAAAATCAAGACTTCTCCAATTTGATCACGAGGCTTCGCTAAAATCATGCTCAGAATATCTGCAGTCACTCCTAGATAATATTCGCGATCAGCATCCTGTTACCAGAGAGCTCTACTTCGTTGTTCAAAGAGTTCTGGAACTAGTGGTAAGAATTGTCCTTTTCTGAATTTTAATGCTCTTGCATTCTGTATCGTCTTTAGTATTTAAACTACATTTACTTGCTAAACTTGTTGCTCTGTTACTGCAAACGTGTGACTCGTCCTGTTTTGACGTCCGCTTTTTTTGTTCAGGAGGAATCACCGTCTAGTCTCAGTAACATCGAGTCTGCCCTGGAGTGCTTTGACTTTCTTGATAAAGAAGAATCTCACGATAATGTAATATTATTCCTACTTCTATAAATGTTTACATATTCTAATACGTATTTTTGTAAATTGCATGTCCAGGATGAACCAGAAATGACTAGTGAGTCTCCAGAATTTAAATTAACTGATCAGATTGAAGCCACACTCGTTGCACACATCAATCATTCCATTAGACTAGTATCCGTAAGTTTCTACTAGTTAAATACTTTTTAAAATCGTAATAAGTAAATATCTTAAAAATTGATTTCTTGCGTATTTCAGAGTATTGGAGATTTTTATCCAGACAATTTAGAAAAATTACAACAGCAAGTTGAAATTTTCTCGCACATCTTAAATGGAAAAGAATTAGAAGTTCTGAATAGCCAAGTCCAAGTAAGTTGAAGCCTCCGTAATAATTAGAGATAATAATCGTTTTATATTGTGATACTTGTCAAGGTGTAAACTAACTATTTCGATATTTATGTATAATAAAGGACCTCTGGAGAAGAATCGCAGACTCCAATATGGTTGTTACAAGTGACATGGCAAGTGTTTGCATACAACCTCTAATTCAGCATGAGGACCCAGCCAAAATGTCTAAATGTGTCATAGCCAAAATGCTAGATTTGGACGAATTCTCTCCGCAAGAACCCTTAACATATTACCATTTCATTTTCTCCCTTAAAGCATATGACTATTCTTTTTCTTCTCTTGTCGAGAGTGTTATGTGAATGTTCTGTCGTTCATTTATTTAGTCACATTAAAGACTGAAATGAAAATGCGTAAAAACTTATTTCTTCCTTTTCAAAATTGATTTAATGTAACTTTCTTGATTCCGACATTTGGTAATCGTCGCTTTCTGACAATAGCAGCTAAACACTCCTATGTCTTAGGTTATTAATTTAATTTACTACTACTGTGTATTTATATAGATATAAATCATGAATATATACTATTGTACTATAAAAATCTATTTATTTAGTACCTAGAAGTGTAAATATAAATTCATTATATTGTGGATGTATTTAACACTGATTTCACAGAGAAATGATTGTAAACCACTAGCCAATCATTGTTATTTATTCATAATTAGTCATAATACTAGTAGATAATTAACAAGAAAGTATATAAACTCCGAAGTAACTACCTCAACTCTAGGGAAATAGTATCACACGACTCATAAATATTTAATTGTTGAAAAATAGAATTGTGACCATAACTTACATAATATATTCATTGTTCCTTACATTAAAAAAATAATTGTGGATGAATACAAAGTTCACAAAAGAATATAGTTGCAATCAGGCAATGACAATCTGAGTACTGCCTGTAGACAAAGTAAAAAGAATCCCAGGTTTTGATACAAGTTTAATTTAAGTGAATATATACTAATTATGTCTAATTCCACAACTTCAAATTTTCTACTTCTCGAAAACAATTTATTACTGAACAAAACAGATTCATCGTCATCATAATATATATATAATATATTAGTAAGGTAATAGAGTACTTGCTTAAGAACTAAAGATTTATTTAATTGACTTTATCTTTCGCTCAAAAGCAGTTTAGTAAATAAACTTTGGTTCATTATCATGACCGAGCACTTGAAACAACCTGCAATAAGTTAATAAGTTCTTACATTTGCAAATTAATTATTATCAAGCGTAGTATACGTGTATAGTACTATACAACAGAGTACAGACAGTACAGAGTAATCAGATAATTGACATCCATTTCAACTAAAGCACCTACATTCTGCACTTCGCAGAAAATTATTTATCGCTGTGCAGTGGTACCGTTTTTGAAAATGGAAAACAGATCACTTATCGTGCGCTGAATTATAAGAGTAAATCGATTGCAAATCGAAAAATTTAATTTATACCAATAATTATTTTAACGATTATTATAACGATCTACAAAAATACTGAATCTAGCATTACGACTTGTACATTTATGCTAAATTAATTCATTTTCACAATTCAAACCACACTTCAAAATTACTTTAATCAGTCGATTAATATTATATCTTCCTCATTTATTCCGTAATGAGCTGCTACAAAATCTTGAGGATTAAAATCGTCAGATGATTCGTCTGGAAAGGAAAGGGAATCATTTAAATTATTATTTCCGTCAGGAGACTCATCCTCATTGACATCTGCGTGCAAGTCTCCAAGAATGAAATCAGGGAATTCATCAGCAACATCGCGAGTATTTATAGCTGTAAATCCGTTTATACTTGCAATCAACAGCCCAGGATCTGCATTTAAAACAGACATATTGTAATTAAATTTAACCCACCTCAAAATTTAAAATCTTTATACAAAATAAAAATACCATGTGCAATCACTAGGTTTGTAGAAATCTTCCCAGATTCGGCAACTATACATGGAGAATCCTCAATAATGATTTCTGGTTCTTCATCACGGCAGTTGGGGTTTGGAATATTGCAGAGACCATTTTGATTATGCACAGGATAGGCAGGATTGAGATTGAAGCTCGGAAATTTGGAATTCGTATGATTTAACACAGGAACAGATGATTGTAATATTTGCGACAAAAATTGGCCATTTAAGGACTTGGTATGATTTGTCCGCTGAGGTGGCCTTACAGGTTGCGTCAAAGGTTTACTTTCATCGTCAGATGCTAAATCAATCAATTCAATTGGCTTTGGCGGGTACAATCTTCCTCGATTTTTAATACTGATCAAACGTGCCATTCTTTCTTGATGAGTTTTACGATGACGCTCTTTTCGTTCTCTTTCTTGACGAATCTTGATCTAATTATAATTCATTCAATGTCAATAAGTGGCTTATTAAATGGTAAGTAAATAATTGGAGTAAAATACAATCTAGGCTAGGCTACAATTGTCTAAATTTTAAACCATATAAAGATTAAATGATCACCTTTTCAACAAGAACCGGATCAGCGGGGGTGACTAAAACATGAGGAGCAATGATGTATCCTGAAAATATAATAGGATTTACATAAAACAAACAATTTAGAGTAAAACCAGGATAGGACAATATACTGCATGTTTTAGGCATAATTTGTGCTGAGAACGATATGCCTTACACAATTTTATGCCATAAGTTACATACAATCAAGTACATACCAAATAGCTTCACAGTTTCACTTTTATCCCAGATTCACCGAATTTTCACGGAGAATGTGGTTTTGATAAATTTTGATATATGGAAATTGGTTTCCTTATTACGTGACTGTGATGTTAAAATACGAAAAGTATAGACAGTCGCATGTATACCTGGTTTAGGACAGAGATTGAGGCTTGCCATGAACAATAGTTTAGAGGAAATTTCCCCACGTTCAATGGGTGTTTTAATAAGTTCAACGGTTCTGCTTATTGACGTATTGTTAATCCCTAAAAAATCATACAAAAATTATTTACTTTGGATTTCATTTGAAGCATAACCGTATAAAGTATTGTCTTGAAAAACAGTAAATAAATTAAATAACAACAACTAATTAATTCTTGTAATGTATTTTTTACGTTTTTCTTTCTTCTCTGGAGAATGAGTTTTCAAATGCAGGCGATATGATGCACGTGAAGGCCTCACAATATTCCCTCGACCCTAAAAAGATATAAAAAGTAAAATTATATATTTAATTTAAGTTTATCGAGTTTTACTTATACCTATCATGCGTAATCAAAGGAAGGATATGTATGTAAAAACATTTTTTTTCTGGTAAGTCCTAGACTCCTAAGACTTAGGATATACACGTTTCAT
>JABASH010006087.1:0-11111 GCA_019776445.1 Tomocerus maximus
ACAGAGATGACTTTCCGTTTTTTTATCTAACAGTACGAGCATTACTTTCGCTAGCGCTTTGGTTTTTCCTGTTTATGGTAATTACAAGACTTGAAATTAAGTATTGTGTGAACATACTACATTTACTTATTGATATTCTTGACAATTGTGGGTGTCTTTTTAGGGCCCAACGCGAATTTTGTTCTTGTGGGTCATCGTATCTGTAATCTGTGATTCACTCCGACATGGGAATGTACAAATGATATACAATGCCTTAAAAAGCTTTGATGTTTACCTATTTCTAGTCATGCCATCCATTCGCATATATAACATTTTTATAATACTTGAAGTTGCCCGAATTCTTGAAAAACGAAGAGGAAACGATGAAAATTTAGATGAGGAAGAATTATGTGATTTACTTCCAGTTTCCAAAGGCGTTGATTACTTCTGTGTGCACTACAGGAAGTTTTCATCTCTAACAGCCATTATGCTGCTTACTGCCGATATTGTAATTTTCCCACATCAATAATTTTACATTCCTAAAACAATTCTGTAAAGAGTTATCAAATGCAAATTTTTCTACCAGGTATGGAATTTCATTCTTCTCCCAACTATGAAAGCTTCGCTGGGGAGTCTTGGGGGATTTATATTCGTTGCACTTGGTAAACTTATTTAATACAACCCTGTGAGATTCACCTTGTTCTTATAAAAACTATATGCGAATATTTTTAACTGTTTTGGTTCATTTCACTTAAATTGCAGGAATAGTGCTGGATGTGGCAGCAATTTCGTTTATTAGAAAGGTTTGTAACTGTAATTGTTAGTTCACACTTACCTATACTAGTTATGGATGAAATGCATAGCTTTTCCCTCTATTAACTGAATGTTAACTAATTTTGTTTTTCAGAAATTGTCGTTTTCATTCAGCTGTTGGAAAATACTCTACGCTCTGTTCCTTTTTACAATATTCATAATTTTTAGCAGTTGATTTAACAGATATCCGAAAACAGCCGTCCTCGTTAGAATACATATCAACGTTCACATTTGCAGCTCTTCTTTTATCCCGAGCTTTTGTTTTATTTTGTTGTTTAAGATGCAAATTGTATCCTGTCGCTTTTCCAACAGTGCCTGCAACATCTCCCTCAGATACAGAAAGTGTAAATAACGACACAAATACTGAACCTCGGAGTACTGTTGTCACACCTTCTGTAGAATCTGTCTGACCTTGTTTGTGATCATCGCTGCCTTTCTAAGATATTCATGGCATACAGATGTAAAGAAATTGCCGATAAAGAAATTGCTGTCATACTATTAGCTCACCACTCACCATCTTCTCATAACTATGTTCAAATCTGAGTTATCTTTAACTTATCTATTGTTTCGTACAGATATCCACATTTTTCATTTTGGAAATTAATATTATTAAAACATTGTGACAATTTGTATTCAATAAATTCGGTGCATATCACTGTAATAATACTTTATATAAGCAATTGTTGAATGCTGTTAGATAGCTTGGCTTGCTGCCAATTACCCTTGCAGACAAACAGTAGTTAGACTGAAAACTGACAAACTATTTGATACAGTGAATTGAGTATTGTGAATATTCGCCTATTTCTTGGCCCTGTTAAGACTTACTTAAAGGTAAATTACTTTCTTATATACTTTACCTATATAGTTGGCAGTTTCGCACTATCTATTACTATTCTTTGTAGAATTGTACCAAAAGTACTATACACTGCGTTATGGTGTCGTCAGTTCACTTATATATCGTCGTATTATACCTTAATGTATCCTATCGTCAACTCTTAGCTGCTGTTTATTTTGAGTCAAAGTAGAATCTGAAGATGAGTTAAAAATAAAAGCCGTGCTTAAATGAGTTTATGTTAACCAACACGCTTTATTTGCTATTAGGTTATTCCGCGAATACTTTGAATAGAATAGTGTGGGTGATTAAGTTAGGCTTATCAGACGAATTAATTTTAATATGCAATTATGGCATCGATTCGGTATGCCATTAGGGAGTGCCTTTTTGATAGCTGCAATTCTTGATAGTGTAAGTAAATTTTGAAAACCTATTTTATAGCGCATTCCATCTGCATACTAAGTATTTACAAGGTGTCTTAGAATTTATGGTGCAAATATTGTGAATCTTTGTTTTTCAATCTATTTCTCCAGATAATTTCATTTTATTGGGTGCTAATTGATGCCGGGAGTCTCATTTACTTTGTTACGGAGCATGACATTGAATTAAGTATGCCGTCGTAATTTATATGAGCCTGAAATCAGAAGCTTTGATATAGTAGCTACTATTGGAATTCGGAATCCCGTATAAATGATTGTAATCTCTTATGTGTCTCATGTATAGATTTTAAACTTGTCTTTGGAATCTCATGTTTTACTGCGAGGGCAATCTTGGCGCTGTCCTTATGGACTTTTGTGTTCATGGTAAGTTAACTAGCAAATCAAATTCATTACTATTCATTAACAGTCAAGTATATCTAATTTCATGTTGTAAACAGGGATGTCGACTAGTTATGATATTCTGGATTCCATTTTCCATTGTGACAGATATCTTGATCCTCGCATATGCAATCAACCACCAAGCTGATTATTTAAGCGATGAAGTTTGGTTCATAAATGTCGCGTGTGTTTTTCTCTATCGTGCTTATATTACTTCCGTGATGTATCAGTGTCTAAGCAAATTGTTCAAAAATGAACTGAAAATCAACGATATTGAGGACCAACCCCAGGATTCCAAATACGAACAATTAGAACCTCTTGGAAAAGACATTGTAGCTATTTGGCAGTATTACGACAATAATCCATCACAAGGAGCAAGAATTGTACTGACAGTGGAAATTGTAATTTGAACAGACAAGTATTTTACAGAATATTTAATGGATTAACTAATTAAGGTGATTAATCTTTTAGCTATGGAACATCTTCTGCCTAATTACACATTACCTAACAGAATTTCTGTTAGGGGGACGGGCATTCTTCCTGATAAAAGGTAATAGATAATTTTTGTGAACTTTTTGGTTACAAACATGTAAAATGGTTTTAAAATCAAGTTTAAACTTTCACAGAAGAGGAAATAATCATTCGAGGGTGGCGGGTATTTCTCAGTTTTGCCGGTTTCCTAATGGTTATAAACGTAAGAAACATTTACTCATGAATTCTTATAATATTTGCGGGTAACTCTTTTCGATTAAATATTTCGAGTGTATAATACTTTTTGATGTAAGTTCACTATGATTTAATTTCAGCGGAAGAAAACGCTATTACGATTTTGGCTCATAATATTTTTCTGGACGTTATTTGTGAGTCTGTGCATTTATGCGTACATGCTAGTAGAATGGTCACACGATACCCCTTATGTAATTTATTGTGTTAGCTTTTATTTGTGTCTCGGAGATAACATTCTTCGCTTTGGAATTATCTATTTTTGTTTACATGTGACGACTTCAGCTGTTGAGGAACTTTCTAGGAGAAGTTCTCAACGAAGCGCATCAGCCTCAATTATTCGATAACCTTAAATTTTTAACCCAAATTATTGTCCCACATAATAAGATGCTCAATTATTTGGAAACATTTGATAAGTAGGTAGATTTTGTTTACAAATTATTTATTCCTGTGATATTCTCAAGGTTTTATGTATTCCGCATGCGAAATGTATAAACAATTCAAACTATATGCATAATAAATTGTCTAAACGCTCTTATTTCATGCTCGCATTGTCTTATGGACTTCACCTATTTTTAGACCACAAAACTTCTGCATGCTACATTTACTGCTTACCATATAAACTATACTTTACAGTTCAAGTTCATATAAACATTTTTAATTCGAAAGGGAAACCCAGCCACGTAATTTTTGGCCCAATGCCTGGCTACCAATTTTGAACCATCAGCGTGCACTAAATAGTAACTCTTCATTTTTATTTCTGCTCGCTCCTGCATATAAATATTACACACCAATTACATTCTCTTACCAACAAGAACAAGAAAACTACATTTTTTCTGAAAGTGTTTGCCAGCCTCACTGTTTTCTTTTTCATAATTTCACTCATTTGCAATCAAAATGCATCATTTCACAAAGAGAATAAAGAAAAAATTGTGGTTTCATATCGCACTCCCTTTCGGCAGTGCCTTAATTACCGTTGCTCTTTTAGACTTTGTAAGCAAGGATAATTTATTATTATTGTTACATTACATTACAGATAATAAAGATATGCATAAAGATACATACATTCGCTTTAAGAGTAGCTATACATTTACATTTCAAACAAGTACCACAGTACCACCTACATATGATATATTAATGATATGTTTGATATGTTTGTGAAATTGACCGGTGGCTTTGATTTAGCTGTCAAGTTTCTTATGGTTCGTGAATGATTTCACAACAAAAATCCCTACTTTCGGAATAGAAGACAAGTTCCAACATCGATCTCTAGGTAAGTGGTGTAACAAATGAAACTTAATTTACATCGTTTCAACAGTAGGGAGAAAGCTCAGGTATGTGTCTGAAAACTGAGAATTTCATTTTTTGTAGGAATACGGATATTCGATATTTTCCAATGGATATATGTGAGTTACCGAGTAACGCTATCTCTGGTTCTTTGCATTGGAGGCATATTTATGGTGAGATAATATTTTTGGTCTTTTAAAGAGCATGATTAGCTTGGGAGGTTGGATTAGAATAATGTAATGTGTTTACTTTTCTAAAGGGTAGGAGGCTAATAGTAATAATTTGGCTTCTGGTGTCAATAATGGTGGACTTGGTCCATTTGTCCGAGTCTATTTTCATAATATCCAAACCAAATCTCATTACTACATGGACCCTCCTTCTCACTGCAACTGCTTCCATATGGAGTGATCTTAAAATTGTAAGGATTAAATACAGAATCATACGAAGAAGCTTGACCACAACGAGTATTTTAAACACTGTGCAAAATCGCCAAGATGATTTAGGACTGGAAAAATGTGATAGCCAAGATTTGGAAGAAATGCAACAGGAAACTTCATTCATGTCTTTCAAAGTCAATTTGGTGTCTCTGATCAAATTGGTATGTTAATTCTATAGTTGCTTTACACATTGGATATGTAAGATAAGAATACCAGTTTAAAGTATACAATGATTATAAAAAACCTGCATTTAAGTATCTACGATATTTTTCAGATAAGGAATTTGTATAACCTAATGACGTGGCACTTGGCAAGTTTCTATTCTGAAGGCGAAGATTTCCACAAACTTTTAAGTGATTATTTAATTGAAAAAATTCCTATTTTTAAATCAGCAGAATTCGAAATATTCTGATGTAACATTGCTAATTTCTATGTTGTGATTTTGTTCTTAGAAAACAATCATTCAGCTATTATTCTAGAACAAAATTTTATTCGCTATGCGCACATATTCCTGGACTCGTTGACAGTTGTTTACATCATACAGGTAACTTACTCTAACGAAAACATCAATTATTGTCTTTTAGAAACTGGAGGTTCGTATATTTACAACTGAACTGTTGTTGACCCAGGAAAAGAAATTTCTTTTGACTCCCTGGATAGCTGTATGGATATTAGGAGCTTCAGCAACAATTGCAATTAGTGTATTCGTGATGCAGCAATTCAATGTACTGACAAGCGTATTCTCGTCCATTTATTATTTGGTTTTCTCCATAGATTTATTTCTTAGAAGTGGTTTTGTGATTTATTGCTTACAATTGATTATTAAAACCCGTCATATTATATAGCTGAATCAGTCAGGTAGCATAAAAAGCTCATCAATCCTGTGATTTTCTTACATGACTATCTGTCTACGATAAGCATGATCCGTAATCAAGATATTCAATATGTTTCACAGAAAAATAAATTATCACAAAGCGAGATAACAAATCTGCACTAAATAGGTATTGGTAACTCAAAGAATTTCCTTCTGTTTTGTTGTTGTGTATCTCTTCGAAGATACAAAAGTATAGCACTCCACTGATGACAATAAAGGACAGAGACATCGTCACCCAAATTCTCATCATTTTTGAGTTTTTCTAAATAAAAGGTTCGTTTTAATATTTTATGTTTAGTTAAACCAATTGTTGATCTGATAAAATAAACACTCACTCTTGTGAAAATAAGCAATCCTCCAACAGCCATTATTATACGAATTATTCTCATATACAATTCTTCGCCTGTTATAAACTTGGGGCTGGTTACTGCGTCCGCTAATGTTGACTCTGCAATTGCATAAAAGGTTATTTCAAATCAGTTTAATCCATTTAATGATGCATTGCATAAATGGTTTATAATCTGCAGCGAAAAATTTGATTGTCATTACGAGGATGCCCCAGTAGTATTAAATAATCTAGAAACTGCATGGGTATTTGAAAGGCTATCAGTGTCGTCGCTGACCACATCTAAATTATTTCAAAGTTAAAATTTCAGAGTGACTCATGGTTCACAATGCATGAGTATATGTCATATAATTGTTTGTTATTTTTATGCATTTCAATTACCATCTCCACTATTAAAAAGAGCCTAACAGCAATTTCTGTATTTTCATTTTCATAAAATGTCCATATGTGTGTTGCTGATTTCTTTATTGGTTTACAGTCTTCACAGTCATTCCGATGACGATAGAATTTTATGGTATGAATGGTAGATGCAGCAAAGATTCCAACATGAATTAACATTATGGAAGCAAAAATCCAGTAAAAATTTGATATCTGTAGTTGAGTGACTGATCTTGATAAAATGTAGAATTTAGACACACTAGACAGCAGATATAAAATACTCCAAAGGAATATCATCAGCCTTTTACCCTGAAAATATATACAAGTGTCATTACGGACATAATATAGCTTAATTAAACTGTAATCAATTATGAATTTCCTTGTGCATCCGATTTTAAAGAATAACAAAAATATACCTTGTCATTTCTTCAAAATATTACACATATGAAACTTCGTAATTATATACAGAGTATGTAGCTCTCTGTACCTCTACCTACCGTTAGAATGAAAATCCAATACAATGCACAGGTAAATATTTGCAACCCCTCAACACAAAGAGAAAAGAAATCTAGGCTTCCTGAAATATTAAATTATTCCATCCACATTAGTATATTTAGATGGAAATCCCTTCAGAACGTTGCACCTGTTTGTACCTCCGTAACATGAAATTAAAAAATGATACAAAAATTTTGAAAATCGTTACATATGCTTCAAACAAAATCAAGCATTGCGTCAAGATTTTTAAATTCTATTCCGGGGGTTCAAAACGAAAAAGTTTAAAAGGTTCAATAGCAAAGGCTTGGTAATGACAATGGTACATGTCCCAGAAAATTTCACATGCAGATATTTTATACTTGAGCTTGAATTAAGTAATATTGTGAGTATAAATTTTTAGGAGCGCAACGGAGTCGACTTTACCTCATGAGTATGGCTATTCTAAGCATAAGGTTCGTCAAAAAAGTAATCTGTATTGTTAACAAACCTATGTGAAGGTTGCGTTGATACATTTGGACAAAAAACCCAATTTCAGTCACAAGCTGTCCGACGAAAAAAATCTAGTGAGTAAAGAAGTCAATTACATATAATATGAGTAAAAATTAATACATAGTAATGATCCCCTTTATATATAAAGTGCTTTTCGCAGATGATCAGACAATTCAAATAAATTATTAAAGAAACTAACCGTCTGAAAAAATGCCAGTGCGACGAGAGTGCTTCCACTTGGCAGGACGAATATTTGACATATTTTCATGGTGTTTTATTTATAAAATAATGCTAATTGCTCTTCATAAGTATATAAATGCCAAGAAGTCCCTATAAGCTACACATGTACTTCCGCGATACAATAGCTAAAAAGACTGAGTACATTATTGCTTGCCGCTGTAGCAAATTTCGCACCACTATGAGCTAATACTATACTGTAATATAAATTGTCTTAAATTCAAGAGTGAACACTAAGACTATGTAGAATCCAGCAGTGCCTCTCCATAAGATAATGTGGCAACTGCTCTTACAATACATACGCTGCTGGATAAAAGAATAAATAAGTATGCTCAAGTGATTCAAGGCAATCTTGTTTTCTTTTGCGGAGGCTTACACACAAATAAACATCTATATATAAATATAACCATTTTATGTGATGAACGTGATCTCGTAATATTTATTCAAGATACCACATGATAAATGTTACATACATGGATATGGATACCTAGTTTATTTTGGTGTTTCATTTGGTTAAAGCTAGTCTTTTTGTATAACCTAATCAGTTATAAGTATAGTAGTAACTATAGTGGTCCCAAAGATTACCATTAAACAACTGCGTGCAGCTGTAATAAACTTTGTGTATGAATCAAAGTTCGCTTAACTTACAACTAGTAACAGAGATGTTACTTCTTTTTAATAAAACAGACTACGGAAATGAAAATTATTAGTCTGAATAATAAATCTGTAGTCGACATGAGTAATGGTACAGCAATGAATACATTTATCCAACTGTTATCATCTGAACTGCTGTCAAACTCATTACTGTCGCTTCTAAGTTTACGTATCAGTTGAGAAATAAAGTTAGTTAAACTATAAATATATGTTCCGAGGTACATAACAATCCAAACTACATTGCAGTATACTGTTGCCTGTTTACTCTGCAATAATTAACAACAATTAACAGATACCTTAATTAGTTATAAATATGAAACATTTGAGGTTTCCAAACAATTATTTAATTACCTTAATCAAGGAACAAATAACCCACAAGTCCATCATAACACGAATACAGAGAACAATGCCATCAGTGCTTAAAATGTCCTCTGAATCTACACATGAAACAACATATTTAAATTCTCCAGCATTATCGACACAATCCGTCTGTGCCAAGTAACCATGTTTTCAGCACGCACCGTCTTTGTATGCTAATGCATTGTATATTTCATCGATTAAATTGGCTAAGCTTCCAATCTACGAAATTAGAAAATTACTCATCAGCTAAATCCTTTAATTGAACACAAAAATTTCCTTGCTAGCTCAATAACACTCATTTGCAATACATACCGTGTCAGTAACCAGTAGCACTATTAAGCCATGGCCTTGATGAGTGTAGCAGTAATAGTTCCATATTTTACGAAATCCAGTCCCAAGGGGTTCAATTTCTTCCGTTTCGCATATCATTGTGACATCCTTCATTTTCATCTGCAATTGCATGCCTAGCCACAATAAATAGAAAGCAAAAATTAGGCAGTAAATTGGGCAGGTATGCAGATGAAACTCATGATTGTAGTAGATTTCTGAGTACGAAGGAAATATTTCCTTTAAAAAGATCGGTGTCCTTAAAATCGTCACCAATGTTATTGCCAATTGAAACCAGAGCCAAATACAGAGGCATATTTTGTTTGTATTCTGAAACGAGGACAATAAAATACATTTTCAATAATTGTATATTTAAGTGTAATGTAATGTAATTTAAGGAGGAAATCACTGCGTACTGATGAGATGGACATCCATAAAAAGGACAGTATGAGTAACCATTGAATCCAATTTATTGTTGCGTCAAATATTTTATGGTCATCTAGATATGTTTTCCAAATTGTACACGATCATAATTTTATTGCTACGATTCAAAGAATTGGGTAGTTGCATGAATAGTGTTGATACAATAAAACCAAAACTACTTATGCTTACCTGGAACACTGCCAAGTTGAAATATTCTGTAGCATATTCCGATGAGGTTTAAGATGAGAGTATTGGTAACGAAGGACTATTAAAACAATAGTTAAAACTTTCTGTCTTTCCGTTTTATCCAGTTATTATGTTCACTTACCAGATATGCAAAAGTTATGGAGTGCAAATGAGTTCCCAGTAGTGTGATTCCTGTCATTTTGTGATATCTAATATTTTAATTGAGACAATGAATTCTTGAAATTCTGTTTAATTGCTTTTGTTTGATAAAAAAATAAAATGCAATAAAATACATTGTAAAATGTCTGTCATTATTATGGAGTTGCAAATTCTTTTGACTTAAATGTATTCTTACAGATATTCAAAACATCTAATCAATCTAATGATCAGCCAAGAAAAAAGATCTTGCTCAGATGTACGTTTATGAAATATATTATCATTAATGATTGGCATTTGCTAAATAAATTTTATAGCATAGCCATGCATGAATGATGTATTCTCATTGGCTAAGAGAATGTTAAAATGTTAGGTACTTACTGAATGTGAAAGAGAAAAACACAAAACAAAAGTAGTATAAGCCTCTTGAATTTGTACTAGAATATGTTCAGCCTCTCAGGATCCCATTAAACGAATGTACTATGACAAAAACTTTACTTTTAAACTGTAAAGAATGGATATTACTCTTTCAAGACAATATTGTTTGTCGGTTTCCTTTGTTGCTTTACTTCATTCATTGCTGTAATAATTCGTCTGCATTCATCTACATATAAGTATATACAGTTTGTATTGAAAATCGGTTTGCTTTAAAACACACTAGTGACTGGTGTGTTTTAAAACTAGAATAAAAAGACTTACCCACACGAACAAAACAAAATTATATATAACAAAACCATGAATTTATTAATATTCTGCCAGAAGTTGTAAACTACTTAATTAACAACTTAATTTCATTGTTTCTGCTACTTATGCCCCACGATTATTATAATGACCATTACTCTGTCTCATACATATACTACATGTTACATATTATAATAAATTCATCGTTTTGTTAAATGTAATATTTTTTTGTACATGTAGGGAAGACTTTTTAAAACACACCGGTGTGTTTTAGAACAAAAGACTTTTTAGCATATTATGTCATACTCTCCCACTAACACACACTTAGAACAAACCGATTTTCAATACATGTAGCAATGTACCTACTCAATGGTCTTAAAAATAATTGACGAAAAAGCGTTAACAATGTTTCTAGTCGTTGAAATCGATTTTATTGGAACTTCCATTTCATTACAAAGTATTATGCAACATTTTGTAACACAGATTACAATCAAATAAGATTAAAGTGGCACCTCAATTTCGTTTTGGTACACCCAAAAAACAACTATGACAGCATGGATTATTAATTACAATGATGAATTATCTGTTTGGTAAATCATTGATAGGTATATATAGT
>JABASH010006088.1:0-11109 GCA_019776445.1 Tomocerus maximus
TCGCCAATTGTTTTGGACTGCCAAATAAACCGTCTTTATTTAAATATACTTTGTCTTTTAACTTTCGGTGTCATTATTATTTGCCAACCTTATTCTGCAAAGTACCGAAAATTTTCTGGTTCGATTTCGGGATTGATCACCACATAAATTATTAGGTATTTAGGTATTTCACCAGTAGGCTCATTATATTAGTATTTCAAACAAATGTACTACGACGTGTGCAAGTACTTGAGTTAATAAATATAGTTCTTATATAAATTATCAATCGATCAATATCGATTACGTTTAGCTGAGGATTTATTACAGACAAGTAAGCCGACGATGAGTATGAACATTACGACTCCTATATATATTTAAATAAATAAAGTAAAGCTTTGATGCTTTAAAAATACTTGGAGACCTTCTATCTAATGTTTTTTTACATCGACATGACAGTTTATTGCGTGATAATGTTGACAGTGTTATATGGAATAGTCTACCGTATGTATGTCATTTGGACTCATTTGTTCCGGGATCACTTTTAATCGTAGCTTCAAACATTTTCCCGGAAGGTACAGCAAAACAATCAATACAACAAAAAAAGAATTAGCAATGTTACACTATTGTATTCTGTATTGCGAGTTTTATTTTTATGTTTTTCAACTCTCTTTGATCATAATATTATTACCTAAACTCGATTGGATTAGCAAAAAATAAATAAAGCAGTAAATATAAAAAGCCCCGAACAATTCTTCTTCTTCTTGGACAAAATTCTTGATTGTGCGCTTTCCCATTTTTCATGTAGTTAACGTAGCAAAACAATTTTTGCCTTTTGCATTGTACTTCAATGAATCCAAAAGTTCATCATTATTATTATAAATTATTCTGTCGGAGCCTACAGAAACAGTGGTTGGTGTGGAATGCGCTGCAGCCACTGTGTTAGGAAGTTAGCTAAAAAATCTTAAGTTTTACAGATAACAGCTTTGTTGTATCTACTGGGAAATTAATAGAGTATCGTAATAAAAATTCAAACCGCTGAAAACAAAATTTTCAAAAAATATAGTTCTGCCAACTCCAGGGTTTAAAACTATCCCCTCACTAGTATAGCTCTAAGGGGTATTATACATGTGGAATGTAATATTCCATCCTCCTCGACAAGACTCCAGTAAAAAGACTGTTAAACATTATTGAATCTGTACATTCAATTTCGATACCCTATTTTACTGCTTTGGGTTCAAATTTTGAAACTAACTAACAATTCAAAATGAACTTCAAAATGTATAAGAATTGTTAGTCGTATTTTTTTGCCCATTTTAAAAATCAGCTTTTACTACTTTTGCAACACTTTTTGAGTCTCTAATGTTGTGTATTTATTTAAAAATTTTATTATCATAAAATGCAAATTTCCGGAAAAATTAATAACACCACCTCTACTTTCTAGTACGTACGTACCTACTTAATGGGATAAATATGACGCGAATATGTCGCTTTTCTGAGAGTTAAGTTGACGAATCAATTAATTCTTTTTTAATTTTTTTTAAATATTCATTATCATTTGCTATATTTTAAAATTTTCTTCTTTTTTTGAATTGAATATATTTTGGATTCCTAAGTCATATTTTGACTGTTATTAATAATGTCCCGGGAGTTTAGTGAGGGGGCATTAAAAGAGCGTGGTGTCATTACTGGTTTCTTGAATAGATCATGAAAATAGAGAAGTGGAGGAACTATTTGGGCTCTAGGTTGTTGTATTAGAAATGTGTTTTGAATTTATCGCTGTTGACAACTTAACGGAGTCGACTTGTGGCCTCGACTATTTCTATGAGGAGAACTACAGCCAGAATATTTTATTCTTTCACTTCTACTTTGTACATTGAATTCGACATTGACGTTTCAGGAAATTCCAGCAAAATGAATTTCATAAAGTTTTCTCAATTCTTAATTTGGGTTTATGTTGCTAAGACTAGCGATTGTATCCCGTTGGTCTACAGCAATTGTGACTTCAACTTGATCACTTTCCCTAATTCTGTCTGGCAGACGGAGTTTCTATTGTCAAATCAAAATTATCAGCCGTGGACTGTTGCTCCATCAAACTACAACAGATATCTCTTTGGTCGAGATGAATATCAGCCACGGGATATGTCAAAGAGCATATGCACTGTAAATATTTTGATGGAGCCAGACAATTCGATTCCAAGTTTGAAGAAATATTTTGGGAAAGAAGTGAATCATCTGTCTTCTACGTTCATAATTGTTTACGACAGAAAGAAATTTAGTGCAGTCTTGAATAATGAATATAGGCCATTCAGATATTTTGATTTCAGGATGGAGTTTGCGACTCCTCTTTTTGTCTTGGCCATTGATGATATGATTCATTATTCGGTGTTCACTGGACATCTCTTTAGTAAAACGAAGATTCGTTGCCAATAGGGAAATTTTAGGAGAAGATTGGGAAAGTGTATGGTACTCTTTGAATGGACATATGCATGGCACAGACATAAAAGGAAGCACTGTAGACCCTCCATTCAACTACGCTGCTACATGGCCTAAGTGCAAAGAGAGTGTCTATTCATCAATAAAAAAGGATCAAAAGGAATGTCGACATTCATTCAGAGCTGTTGAGCTACTGGCCGATGCTTTTAATTTTACAGCATTTTATGCAAAAGATGAAAAAACATTAAGTTTGCAACGATTTTACGGAACAATTTATCTGTCGAGAAATGACGGTCGGTGGACCTATAATTTCGGATGGGATCAATTGACATTTATTGAGTATTCTGAAGAGGTCACTCTTTACTACTGCGAGGTGTCGCCTAATTTCGGGAATGTCCCCCTTTCGGTTTTAGTTCAGAATACATTTGATGGTCCCTCCTGGCTCCTCATCTTATCCCTATTTCCAATTTCATTTTTGGTTTTAGGCTCCAACAGATTCCTCCTTTGGCAGAAAACTCCAACGGATTTTGATGTCCTTGGTTGCTCTTCTGTCAGACCAGTCAGTTAACCCCAATCGTAGAAAGAGTCTCTACTTGATAATCATCACCACGGGATTTGCCATCACGCTTCTCTATGCAGAGTGGATAACAAGCGAAATAATTGCTCCGCCCGACAAACGAATATTTTCAGGCTTCAAAGAACTCATTGCAAATAATTACAAACTTTTGATGCAAAGAGATTTTAGAGTCAGATATTCCGAAGATGTACCTTACTATTTTGATAACAAAATGGATTCAAATAGTTACGAATATAATTGGGAAATAGAAAAGCCAAATGAAACCTATAATGTTGAATATAGCAAGACATTGATGATTAACCATTCCATGAAATTATTCCAACCCTGCAATAACAAATTTGGCCAATACATTGTTCCATTGATACCAAAAAAATTGTCATCTGATGGACATTGCATGCTGACCAAAGAGACATGGGATACATATACATGGTCTTATACATTTAAGCATAGCTTCCGTCATAAATTTTATGCGTATTTCCAACAGATGCTGGAGAAAGGATTTCTCTCAATTTTGAAGGAGCAATACGACCACAGCATCTATCTGCCCTACCAACAATCCATTTCAAAAATGAAGTATGACGACAACCAGCCCGTAGGAATCAGCTTACGGATGAAAATCCACACGATTTTTATTTTCTGTGCATATCTCATGCTCGGGTCTTTGCTCACATTTTGTGTGGAAGTCGTTTGGGATGAAATCTTATCTTGGCTGTCTTCGTTGACCTCCCTGTCATTCTCTGTTGGATTTCGTGTCATGACAGGGTGGAGGCGGTGTAGGGACACGGCTCAAGGTTGGCTAAGTAGGAAAACAAAAGTCAAAAATTTTAAAGAACAGAGAAAATCTTTTTTCAGAAACCGTGTCACAGTTGAATCGCAGGATAAGTAAGTAAGTATTAGTATCAAGATAATTACCACAATCAAGAATTTATCTTTTATTTAGTAGTCAATGTATCAGACCAGAATGTTGAAATGAGTTCTTAACAATAACAATTTATTATTATTCCCAGCTAAGCTATGTCCTATAATCTTTATTTTATATAACGAGTCTCTAATAACTTCGTTAATATTATAAGTGTAGTCATACTCTTGCTTACTTATGTGCCAACTTATAATATATTATGTTACATAATATTATGTAGTTCCACAGTATATCTATATTTTACTGCAATAACATCCTCCACTCGCATACTCGCAAGCACTATCCACCTCCTCAACTCGCTATTAATTCTTTAGTTTTAAATAATCACATTCACATTCACACTGCAAGGCTATGTATACAAATAATCGAAAACGGAAGTGAAATACAAAATGGGAATAGGGTCTACTTCTTACTTTGGTTCATCAAGAAATGTTATTGAAGTAAAATATTAGAAAAGATGTATAATATGCAGAGATGTAGAAATAAATACACCAGCGTAAAATTAGTATGTATTTAGCGGTTAGACCAGTCATGACCAGTGACCAGACCGCAGTGCAGTAAGAACTAATAATTATTATATTAACAAAATACTAACCTCTTTAAAAATCCACTTTTGAGTCCAAATTGCATTGTGATCTTTATAAAACCCTACTTTTGGATCAAAATCAGTTTTTTGACTATTGTGAAAACTACTCTCGTTTTTCTATTGATAATTATAGACACGTGCGTTTAAGAGTTAGCATATATTAAATTAACAGTAAGTGCAATCTTTGACCTTTACGTCCTGGAAGTATTAAATATATTATGTTTTATTGGAGTAAGTTTTATGACTATACCTTTTGATTGATGGGTCTTTTGTTGACAAAATACTAATAGTATGTATAAGAGATATTAAGATTTTTCTAGAACAATGCGCCATCTGGAATTTTGACAAGTTGACTTTTCATCACCAGGCATATATAGGTAGGACTAGGACTACAACATATAAAATCCCCAGTCCATTCTGTCGTCAAAAGTTAAAGTTATGCTTTATAGTAGTCACACAGGTACATCAGTATACATAATTACTGAATCAGTAGGCATCAGTAGAACTGCGTCACTGCTTTCCATTACATAACTCGACTCTTTCTGCTAGGCAGATAAAGGAAAGGTGAATTTACATCCAGTTTTAACAGGCTTATGATGGCTACTAATACACTAAAGCTGTCAGCCTGCCTTTCCAAGGAAGTATATACACTCGGGCCAGTAGTAGAGTGTTGCATGTTTACTTTTACAGTCGGCACTTTAGGGATGAGGCAGCTTTTTTGGGCAGTTATGGAAATTAATCCACCCCTCCCACGGATGACATCCCCGTACTTTCCACCGAGCCGAAATGCCATCCAGCAAGCAATCCCTTAAACCTGCCTCATCTATGGCAGGGACCGAACCCGAGCGGCCGACAGAAGTGGTCTAACACACCGAACGCGCTACTAACCAAGCTACTGCTGCTTGCTTTGTCATGCATCCTACTCCCATCCCTCCGTCCCATCCTGTATGAGTCAAATTAAATGTGTTTCTTCTTCCTAAGTTTGACTTACTGGTGGGTGAGGGCGAACTCTTTTTCTGCAGACATCTATTTGCAATCCATATCGATGTCTCTACTTCGTTTTATTTGACTTGCCTCATAAAACAGAGTTGACTGTCTTAATAACATTACTGCAATCGTATGCAAATTAATGTCCACTTGTGGAAAACAGTTCAAATTAACCAATGAATTGAATTTTGAATGACAATAAAGCAATTACTTACTTAAATTGTGTACTATAATCTCTTTCTAAGTATCATCAATTAATCATCATTGATTAAAACTCACTATCATGCTTTTACCTTCTATCATTGTCTCCATACATTTAATACTTGTGCCATATGTTTTTTAAAAGCTAATCAACTTACATTTAATTTTTTCTTTTTACGGTTGTCAAGAGAATTTTGACACATAAAGAATATAAAATCGTAAAACATCGACAACTAGCTATTTCATAGTGCTTTGGTTGCCTTGAAAAACCACAATTGAACACCATGCATATTGCTGTAATTAATGTAAAGATAACAAAAACTTGAAATCTTTAATTACATAGGATTTCTTGATATAGACCACTACCGATAAAGAACGGGTAACTCCACGCAGTTACCCAAATCAGAAGAAATATTAAAATAACTATTTTATACACATATGCATACAGCATTGGTGAAAAGAAATCAGTGACTTAAGCTTTAACATTTGCTGTTTCCAATCCAAACTATTATTTGCACTTATTACCATTTTCGGTGGAATTGGCTATACCATATTTGTACTGTATTTGTATCAAACTGTCGTTTATTGGCAGGTGAAAAAGATTTAACGAAATGGGATTGGTATTTTATTGCTACTGAGATAAATAGACGAAGTGTCTCACTATATCTGTGGCGACGAAAATCAAATAATGTTATTTGAATCTACCTATCAACAGCGAATAGAGTCTCAACAATAATTGAAGCAAGTAAGATTAGGTAATCTAATTTCAAATTTGAAAATATGTATCATCATGAGATTGAAATCAGATACTTCCATGAATACTGAGTACCATTTCTGAGATACTCATACATTCAGGGGTCGAGGAATATAACATCGCATATCATATCATGATAGTGAAGCTGCTTATAATATCTGACTAAATATATGGGGGTATTAATGTTTTTTACTATCGAGACAGGATTGTATCAACAACTTCCAGATAGGGTATTTCAGGATTCGGCGTATGATACCCATTGCTAAAAATTTCAGAAAACATATATTTATTATTGAGACATTTTTATTATGGAAAATATTAGAGCTTACACAGCTCAACAAATTTTCAAAAACGTCCAAAAACTCTTCTTGCAAATGTCAACTTTAACCAAACAAATTGCTATGTCAAATTAGATATTTTAGCATTAATAAGTGATTCGAGATAAAATGACCAATGGAATGCTGGGAGATTATGTAAGTAAAAGTAATTCATTAAGTGGCAAAAAATTGAGTGGTCATTGTAGCTTTGTAACATTATTATATCAGAAGGCTGTTCTGCCATTAAACTACAGGCCCATGCACATGCTCTGTTTTAAGTCAACGTCAATGGTAACATGCGATGCCACTGAACGTCGATGGGTGGCCACAGTGGGATTCGAACCCACATCTGCCTAAAACTGAATGTTACTTAGATTGCATGCAATACCTAACTCGGCTACCACAACCACCACACGAAATGGGGTGTTTATTCTTCTATCTATATTTATATCAAAATATTTTGAAATTGGAGAGATAATTGGAGAAATTTCCTATGTTCTATGTATGTATTACCACCGGCACTTAGCAAACGGGTTGCACAGGACCGGCTTTGTGTCCCGCAGAATTTTTGAGCCGTGTTGCATCCGACAGTCTTTATCATCTGCGCCCATAGTTGGTGCACACTAAAGACAACTACAATTAACCAAAGACATGGACAGCATTCATTCAGCTATTATGTGATATCCCCAATAAATACACAAGGGTTATTGCACAATGACATTCAAACATCACAGCCCGTGATGCTTAAGCAGCTGATTATAGTGCTTTCAATAAATTGCAACTTTATACTTGCCGTCCTGATTTGTAACGTTTACAGATTGCTAAATGAGTAATAGTCAAAGAATTTTGAATGTCCTTGTGCAATAACCCTTGTGTATTTATTGGCGATATCACAAAGCTGAATGATTGATATCCATCTCTGTGGATAGTTGTCTGCAGACTGCACCAAATATGGGCTTCGGGCGCACTTGATACAGAATAAAGACTGTCGGATGCAACACGTCTCAAAAATTCTGCGGGACTCAAAGTCGGTCCTAGCGCAACCCGTTTGCTTAGTGCCGGTGGTAATTTGCATGTTTGGTTGGACGATTTAACAAAAAAATGGTATTTCGTAAGTAATATGGACTCTAAATTGCAACATCTCTCATCTGCAATGTGTTAGGTTCTGTGCTTTGGGCTATTGTGCTGGTAATATAATTGAATTTATGACTTTTCAATGTAATTTTTCGATTTTAAAAACAATACTTGTAAATAATTTACATTGTTTCTACAGATAGACAACAAGACTGCAGAAAAGTGAAGACAGACTGAATGACAGAAGTCATTTGCATGTTAGACGCTCTGGGAACAAAGATTTTGCACTTGCAAATACTAAATGCTGATAAGTAAATGCAAAAATGATTTCGTTTGTCAATCCGCTAAATCTTCTCCCGCCTTTTTGTCCCACACTTTCAGAAGAAGCATGCTGTGTAGTTGGCGTCGGTTTGCTCTTGTTCGCCTTTCGTTTGCTGTTCGTTCCTGGTCCTGTCAATCGATTGTCACACCGTCATCTTCTGTTGTTCACCTTTCTATCTTTTGGAAAACCGTCAACCACAGTAAGTTGTTATAATATAATAATTTTTTTTATTGTAAATACAGTAATTATAAATTAGGAAGTATATTTTGAAGGTTGGAGGTGTTAATTAATTTTTGAATTTTGAAGGTTTTCAGTTTTAAGACAATGAAGCAAATCGTCGCCAATCAAACAGTAAATGTCCCGGAGGGAGTGACAGTTTCGGCTAAATCTCGACGGGTACAAGTTAAAGGACCACGTGGGACACTTCGGAGAGCTTTTCGTCATTTGTCCATTGATATCACTGTCCAGAATCCGACGACCATCAAAGTTGAAAAATGGTTTGGGTCCAAGAAAGAAATTGCGGCTGTCCGGACTGTCTGCTCTCACATTGAGAACATGATTAAAGGAGTCACAAAAGTAAAACAAAACTTGAAATTTCCAAATTATAAATGTGGTATCGTCAATCGTTGGTTGTTCAAATTATTAATTCTGATTATTGCAATTATATGGTTAACATTCAACATTTGATTATTGTTGTTGGTTTAATATTATTAGTCATTAGTTTAAATATTTAATAAATTCTAACTTTACAGGGATTCCAATATAAAATGAGAAGTGTGTATGCTCATTTCCCGATAAATTGTGTCACCCGTGAAGACAACGGTATGATTGAGGTGAGAAACTTCTTGGGCGAGAAGTACATTCGACAAATACGTATGTCGAAAGGAGTGACTGTCAACAACTCCAAGAAACAAAAGGATGAGCTGATCATTGAAGGCAATTCTCTCGAAGCTGTTTCTCGTTCTGGTGGGTGTGACCAATGACCTTTGTTATTAAAAATATATTTTCTTATGAGTTGTGGCATTATGACTGATGTTTATCATTTATTTGTGTTACAGCTGCTCTCATTCAGCAAAGTACATCTGTTAAGAATAAGGACATTCGTAAGTTCTTGGATGGCTTGTATGTTTCTGAAAAGACAACTGTACACCAGGGTGACGAAGAATAATTATGCCTAATCCTTATTTGTCAATCTTTTGACGAAATAAACAGAATTATAACCCTGTAGAGTAAAGTTTGAAACAATTTTCATTGACATCTGATCGATACCATGATGGCAAATCTTAACTTAAAATAATTGTTAATGCATCCCATCAAATATGTCATATGTATTCATTTTAATATTTTAGACAATATTTAGAAAAGGTTTAGTTTATACTAGCTCTTTTATCGCACCAGATAGATAGAAAGTTGTTTTTAGTTTACAATTCTGTTTTGCCTACTCCAGTTTTAATTTCATAATTTAAAATGTCATCCCAAAACTTCATTCTTTTTGTAAATGGCTCTTTTATAACTTCAATCGGGTTTTCACTCATTTCATGCCATACTGGCTCTTCATTTGGCGACAGAGGATTCAACTCTTTACCATCACCGATTAATTGTCTGAAAAAATTGAGTTTTAATTTTTGACAAACATTACACTTTCGTCTTCGAACATTTCGAGCACTGAATGTCAAATATTTACGATATATTGAAATGATTTTAGTTCTTACCCCTTAATTATAAAATCCGCCCAAATCTTTACCATCTTCTTGGAGAACTTTTCAGTGCGTTCGGTTAAAGGTTGCGGGAAATATGGCGTCTTAAATAAAAGTGCTAGTTCATCAGCATGTGAGGCTGTTGAAAATATTCCTGAAAGTATTGAAACCCAATTAGAGTTTATTAGATTTCGATAATTTCTGATTTATAATACATTTTTGATTAGTTCTGGTTCTTCTGAACATCTTAAGATTCTTTTGGTAAAAGTTTAGAATAATTTACAAACTTTTCAAATTATAATTCATATGATACATATTTCTATTAATGTTGATTGATACCTGATGTATTTTTAACTCCCGTAATAAGATTTAAAACAGGATCTTCGCCACGGTAGTTGAGGATATAAGTAAAAACCGGAGATTTTTTAGTGCTTTGGTTTGCAACTAAAATTGCAGTGCTTCTTACTCCGTGGACGATCCATCTGTCTGAATAGCAATTGATGAGTTCTCTGCCAGTTTCCATTCCAACTGGTTTATCTCCAAAATAAAATTTCCTAATTTTCCGACTCCACTCATTCTGCTCTACTTCTGTCTGTTTATGTTCGTCTTTATCATACAGCAAGGTAATCGATGCGATTTTATTCCAGTTTTCATCCAAATCCTTTGTCAACTTCTCGGATTGAAGTACATCTGCGAATAAAAGTATCGGCATATAACAATAATTCAGACTTCATAGCATTTCGATAGTAAATCTATTTTGATCATTAATTTTGCTATACTTGCTCCATGATAGAGTAGTCCTTCATCCTGCGAAATTCCCATAAGAACAGGAACATTCTTAAACTTTCCTTCTTGTAACAGTTTTAACGAGCCCGTAACCCAGGATGGCCGTCAATAACAAAGGCATAAGCCTTGTGGGCAAGCCCGCACAAAAGTATCTAGCCAGATTTGCCTGAATAGGAATCAAATTCTTCGAAAGTCGTTTGTTCGAATGTTTGGTAGAATGCAAAAACAATTTGTTCGAATACCGAATGCAAAATGTTCGAATGCCATTTGTTAGTCAGACTTCAAGCCTAAACCTTCCATTGTAACATAATGACTTATGATGATATTGCAGTGTCGAAGCTACGGTGTTGGATAGCTGACCTGACTACGCTCAGAAACATAAAAATATTAACAAAGCCTTGATAATTTCCATTTTACGACTTAGTAATCGGTATTCGAACATTCTGCTTTACCATTCTACCAATTTGCATTCGGTAT
>JABASH010006089.1:0-11108 GCA_019776445.1 Tomocerus maximus
TTATATTACCACTATATACCACTGGGAGCCCATGACCAAAGTTCAACAATGGTCCATGTACTCGCACAATAGAAGCCTTATGCTTTTTAGCATTGCATATCTTCAAAAATGCTATCCTTTCATACACATGCTGTGTTATGTGCTGATAAGCGTTGAATATTAGACGCATTTACATGTAATATATTTAAATATATTCTCTATCTAATCGCAAATGCAGTCATGCTCATGTGATAACGTCTGCCAAACTCTCATTGCTCACAACTACGAGTGCTCGTACGTACTAGTAAGTTAGTTGTCCTTATTCGGGTACACTTTTGCTTGACCAAGCATAAAAATAGCTCTTTACTCCATTACTAACTGCGGATGTTAAATGGGCGTAATTAGATAGTTAAAACAATTTTCTTATCAGTACTGTCAATGAGCTTGTTTCAAATTATCTCAATCAATAGTAACAATTCGTGTAATTTCGAGTTTGTGATTCAAGTATTTGTTAATCATACGGAGATACACAATAGAATGTAGATTTGGAATATTTGGATTAACTAAAAATTGTTATATAGCATACAAAAATTGTAATATACACATACAATTATTGCCATATTTATCTTCAGATTGACGATTGACTTGTGCACTTTCGTAAACAATTCGATGAGAAACAATATTCTCGCTACTTACACATAGTATTAAATCATGAAATTGAATTGCAAGATTGGGAAATGCATTTTTAAAATCAATCAAAAATTATAACAATATTTTTTAATTTTTACTACGTATTTTACTCCTATCTCTGTGCTCTGCGCCTAACATAAACGATATAAATAGATACATATTAATTGTACACTAATGCAGTAGGTTACTCTCAAGATGAAGAATGTTTTACAGAAATATTTTGACTATAGGTGACAGTGACAAATCAAAGCTGGTGGTTACAGATGTGTGTAAATAGTTGAAATTCGATTATCTTTTATATCGTAGAGGTTATCGGGCGAATTACTCACTTAGCTTTTGGTGTCAAAAATATCATGTAAGTTGATAACTAAATTAAATATGCACAAGATCGCGTTTTGAAACCAGCAGAATCTAATAAGAAATGTAATTTAGCATTAAAAAATGGATTATGTCAGGACTGGTGATACTTGTGAAGGTATCGCAGCATGCAAAATAGGCGTGCATAATATTTAATACACACATGCAGCTGTTGCAGCAATAAATCCAAAATGGATAGCCCATGACCTTCTAAGACAAGTTTGCTGATGTAATACACATACATTAACATATTGTTAGTGTACCTAATTTGTTAATCTTTTGCAGCTAGTATACTAGTATACTACTTGTGGGCTATAATATTATAGTTGTAATGGAAGTATTTTAAGTGATATAAATAACTGACCTTTCGAGCTAATGCAGCGATGGCCAGAGAAGGTGATGTTGCCACAAGACTCGGAAGAATCTCTGAGTCAGGCGTTTGAGGCACAGAGTCAACTTGTCGTTCGGATCCGCAAGAGGCAACGCATTGACCCATAAACAGCAAGTTGTTTGCAAAAAGTGAATTCTGCAATGTATTAGAGCATGTAGACGACTAGACTACAATCCACACCTTTCTTTTAACTTTCACTGTTTCCCTGTCCTGTCCTAGCTAAACTAGCGTAGCACCGGAGCTTTCTAGTTATTAGAGTTTGTTAGATTGCTACCTGAACTTCCTAGTTAGGTAGCCGGGCGAGGAAGGCAGGAACATTTGGTGGATCCATATGCATGTATTTACTTGCTTACATTACACTAATAGAATATGACGAAGAAACCACAGAAGAGATAGACACTGAAACCACCTGAAAGTTACAACGGAACTGGACTGTAACCCGTCCTTTCCATCCGATTCGGATCGATACGGGAATATAAAGTGAATGTAGAATGTAACTTATTTCGCTGATGGGTTTAGTTAGTAGTCAGACACCCACAGCTGTGGGAACGGAGAGGAATTGGATGGAGTCAATTGTATTCAGAGAGTAGAGTGATAAGGCCTTCGTGGATTCCAATAAATATAGATTTACAATATAATTTTATATCTCCTCGTATATCTCAAGGTATAATTTATCCAAACATGAGCCATGATACGGCAGAAATTTCTATTGATAACCAAGTTGAGTCGAAAGGGATGAACAAACCAGTTAGACTACCTACCTACGCCAATAATGAATTCCTTCTTCGACTTATTTGACTTTGTGCACATATATATCTAGGAACAGCTTTCTCTCCCTCCGTAGACGCTTTCTTTCCTCTTCCATGTAATAAAACATCCATTTATATACCCTAATGGAAAGATTATACAGAACTTATATCAACATAGCCAAGGTTCGAACTCCGAACACATACATACGATATTGCTTATCCCGCTACAGCTACCTTTTTTATTTTCTGCCCACGTAAGGTGTATATATTCTAACATTTGCTTAGATCTATGAGGAGATTCCCTTGACTGACGTTAGTAGCTACACTCGTCTCCGATCACGTCCACGCAAAATCCGAAACTACCCGAAATCCAACTTTCCACGATAGGAAAAGGAAAAAGGGGAGCAGTTTTAGCGGGTAAACACGTAGGGCGCTGATTACTCAGACAGGAAAAACAAAGTTACTACAGTTTCGGTTTTATGAATATGGCAATAGTTCTTTTATGACATATCTAAACAATATGCTTACTTCGGGAACCACATAACCAAAACCTCTCTTTGTAGATTGCCAAGTTAATAAGTTTTTGCGAAACATTCATTTAGGTGGTAACAGCATGCGGGTATAATACTAGTACAACTGCAGAATCGTTTCGACGTTGTGAGATTTTGGGTTACCTCTTCTGTTGCCGCTATTCCCTGGGGAAATAATCTAAATGTCGAGTTATGTAACCCTATTCGGATATGTTTTTATGTGGTCATTGAAAGAAAATAACTTTGCGGTAGTTGACTATTTGCACTTTCCGAGAATTCTTTCATTTCATGTGAAGCGGATTCTTGCGGGTGACTATACATATCTACAAGGTTTCCCTGTTTGTACACGCTCTCTGTATGTATTATTCAGCTCAAATTATTGTTCTGCAAGGTTTACCCGTTTAGAGGTCATGTTAGGTATACGCATCCACTACTACATTGATAGTATTGCAATGGATGGAGGGATAGGCAAATACTATGCAATACCTGCTTCATGCTGTAATGAAGTTAATAAATTATATTTTCCATGGTTTGTCAGCAATATTGATACAGTTAAGCTAGGCCAGAATTACTTAGCCGGAGTAGTCGCGGTTTATTTGTCCTTATAATGTCAGCTCTCTGTAGTCGGTAACAAGAATTTTAGGTGGATTTGGCGATGGGGAAAGCAAGCTGTGCATGTTACCCCCTGACAACCAAGAGCAATACATTTATCATATCACACACTCCAAACACAGCAACCAACAGCCCAAATGAATCAATAAAATAGTCTATTTTCAAACTCACAACCATCCATACCGATAAACTCAAACTAACTTGCACTAACTGAATTCAAGCACCTTGACAATTTTGAGCTGTAGCCTACAGATTATAGATTTAAGCTAACCATTCATGCCACAGCAAAGCACACGGCCTTATCTGTCCTTTTTCTGTAGCACAATCCAGTTATCTTGCAGCATAAGTTACTCACTTTCTCCAGTTGATCGGTAATTCAAAACCTTAAGACAAACTCCTATTTTTATTAAAATATTTTAAATTGACAGTTCAGATCTAATTAGTGTAAGTGCACCTGTTGTGGATTAATTACAAATTACATTCTTTGAAATTCAATATTTACCAATGGTACCTGAGTGGAGGGCTTTCCAGTTGGTGCTTTAAGTGATTTACTAACTCTTTTCTACGTACAATGGGGAAAGTTTATGGACTTTTGTGCCGCAGATTGCTATATCCCTAATTAACACTTACAATATCATTACACTCAGAAAGGCGAACGATAAAAAATACCGAATTGCTTTGCATTGCAATGTAAAACCGAATTGAACTTCCCAAAAGTTTTGGCTGGATAAGTACTAGTTTTGGTTAGCATCTTATTTTTCAAACCAATACAAAGATAAAATATCATTACATCTGTGATATAGATAAGCTACCTTGGCTTATTAGCTTACTAAAAGTAATAGCTATACTTATTAGCTTCGAAAGTACATATCGAAGTTTGGTATGAGTGGAACTAGATTTAATTTGCCACAATAAGTTTGAGCCAATTTTGGGAGACTAATGTAATTTATTTGATCTACAACTAAAATGGTTTTACAGGAAGCTACTCCAATTGAATGAGCTGCTAAGAAATCGGATTATGAAAATGGGCGGAAGAAGGAATTCAAGTAGCTTTGATGGCAAGCGGAAAACGGGATCTGAAATTGATGCGGAATTTCTAGAATCTATATTCGATTCTAATGCGACAACTTACAGTAAAGGAACAAAGAGCCGGCCCACTACAAGTAGCAGATATTTAGAATCTTTTTTTCTGGACAAAGAATCAGCCTTCCCGGAAAGTCAAGTAGAATTGACTTTGCCAACAATCATAAAGTCTACTTACACAAACGGGAATACAGGAAGACGGAAAAGTGCTGGGAAAACCGCCAGAGCGTCAAGTGCCAAAGTTTTTTCCGCCCAAAATCAACAGAATTTAAGTAGTCAGTCAGAAGTTAAACAAAGGGAAAGGAAAAAGTTGCTACAACTTCAACAACAACTTACACAAGGTCCTAGTGACAATATCAAGGTGACAACGATATTCAAGACTGACTCTGCTTCTGATGAAGATTTTATTCGTAACTGCTCAGCGTCTGCAATGAGTTCTGCCAGCAGCAGCATATCATGGGCTGAAGATGTAAGGAAATGAAATTGTTAAGTATCTATAAAATTGATAACTTGAATTTTCTTTACAAAATTAAAATTTGTCTTTAGGCGGTGGAAGCCGAATTTACAGAAAAACTAAATAGCTTATGGGATGATGTTGACAAAGTTTGCACGGGAAATATGGAAGAAAAACCGGAGAAAATGAGCCAGAATATTTACGAAGAGTGCCTTCAATGGAAACGAGCTTTTCCTCAACAAGACCTTTCCAGATTTACCAGGTATACTAAAAGACTGAAAATGAAATTATAAATTGTATCGGTATACCATTGCGTGTTGATGAAAATGTATTATAGAAATGGCAATCACTAAGTAAATGATATTTCACAGATACAAAGAAAACGATTCGACTCCTACACCAACATCGGCGAGAAGCCGACTGGCTCTGGAACTCTCCCAAGCAATTACACCTTTGTCGATAGCAACTCCGAGTTTTAGCCCTCCCGATTCGAGATTGCAGGATTGCATCACTCCTAATCCATTGACATCTTCGGATTACGTCAATTCTTGGTTGTCTGAATGTCAAAATTCTTCAGGGGATTTTGGAGGAAACGATGAGTTTTCAACAGAATCATTTATTACATTCCCTAAAGTCAGTACAAATCCAGTTGAATTTCTAGCTACATCTGATTATTCTTTAAATTCTCTCTCCACACCAAAAATAAGGCCGAATTCAACATCGACTAAGCGAGTGGACATATTTTCTCCGGACCCCAATAACTTTTTTACATCTTTGGCCCTATCAGACACAACGAATACAAGATCCCCAATATTTTCCAACAGTAATGACAGATTTATGTTTGAAAACGAAGAAAATGACTTTTTTACATCTTTGGCCCTATCAGACACAACGAATACAAGATCCCCAATATTTTCCAACAGTAATGACAGATTTATGTATGAAAACGAAGAAAATGGAAGGAAAAGTCCTAGCAATAACGGTGCTTACAGTGGACAAGTTCGAGTTCAAAGACCAATTAGTTCCCATATCAGAGGACATGCGATAACCCCAATTGCTACAGGTCTGGTTCCAATGAATTCTTTTCGTAAGTCTTCGGTCAGTAGATCCAATTCGATTCCTTTAGTTTCAACATCTAGCAGTAACTCACTGCCCCTTTTGAATTTTACTACTAATTCATCAATAGCTCCTCCTGGTAGAACAAACGAGATGAGGAGCTTCACCCCCAGTTACACATCTTCGGCAATCCCCGGAAGATCCAGAGGAATTGGAAATAGTTATGTTAACCAAGTATCAAAATTTAATCCAGGGTGGTCACGATATTCTGGAGCTAGTAATGACTCTGGAGTAGACTTCGAGCTCCCGTACTTTGAAACTATTGCAGAAGACTTCAGTGTAGAATCGAATTATCCTATTAGACCTAACTCGTTAAATGTTCCAAGTAATAGTTCTAGTATATCTACCGTAGAAACCAGTTCAAAAAATACAAATGGACCACTCCTTAACGCTCAGAGTAATATTAGGGATAATAGACAACCGGCAAAGCCTTTCTTTTTCTGGTTACTTGATAGAGTTTCGCCAAACTGACTTATAATATGAATAAATCTTTAAAATATCAATCATTGCAATTTTCAGTGATAATCAAACCATGTTTATGTGCAAAATCATTATTGTTCACAATCACATTGCATCATACATTAAAATCCAAATTCCTCCTCCAAAACAAACTAATAAACACACTCAAGTATAATAAAACAACACTAAAGGAAAATCAAACCATATAAAACTAACAAAGTAAACAAAATATGATTAACCAAATATACAGAAAACGAATCTACAGATAATTTGTATAAGTAAATTGGAATCCTAAAACACATTGAAGATTAATTTCGCGATATGAACATTAGCTTAAATCAGTAAGATACACGGTACACATAATGATGTAATGATATAGTAGAAAGAATCCTTGTGATTTTTATGACTTTATTTTATGCTAGTTCTTCTCTTGCCCTCATCCGGTAGACGAATCCGTAAAGGTGTTTTAACCTCCGACTCCGGCTTTCGTTGGCGATAGATTTCCCTTTTTATCAAAGCCAATTTAGCTTTGACTTTCATGTAACGGTTGTATCTTGCTCGAGAAATTGGTTCCAATTTGTAGCGACCTTCCCCGTAGAACTGATAGAATTCTAAAAGATGGTCTGCAATTTCGCGGTGAGTGTTCACCAGTCTGTAATATTGAAGGTCAGAAATATCAAGGAATCATGTAATCTTTAAAATCTTTAAGACTTTACACATTATAACTATACAAGCTGTATATGTAGTCACTAAATGGATTAAACTTATACATATTGGCCGTATGGTGACATCGAGAGTAACTCTTGTAAAGGCAGTCCATCCATAAAGGAGAAGAACACACTTCTTTCATCGCCACAAGATCGTCATGTCTCAATAACTTCTGGAATTGAGAAGCCACGGTGAAAAAGTCGGAACTGACTGAAACCCTTTGTCTAGCCAATAGTTGTCTCATGGTCAAATGCTGACGACGATATATCATGTCCTTCTTCCGATTTATTGTTACTTCATTTTCCTCTCTTTCTCGTTCCTGCAAGCCATGAAAAACTCTTAGTAAACATCTCTCTGTGTATAGTAAAGTTGAATACATCATAATATAGCGTATTTTACTGCTTGCAATAATGTAGTACGATTATTACTGTTGGATTCGTTAGCTAACTAAGTTAAGGCTTTTCGACAGGCAGGTACATAGCATAGTTAGGATAGGATAAGGAGAGACCACTATTTGTACCTTAGGTATGTCGACAACCACAGAGATAGTGTAACATGATAGAGACCGTTGGGAGGTAGCCAACTTTAAATATAGTCTAATATAATATTTTAAATTGCGCAATTGCTATCTGTCATTTTTGTAAGCAGTTTTCCGATTTGCGATATTAGAAATAATATGATGTATAAGTTTAAAGGGCAAGATGGAGGATAGTTTTTTACTCGATGTGCATCCGTGGCTTCAGAGATGTTCATGATAATGATAGCAATGAAAATACTGGAGAATAGAAAGTTGCCCAATACAATACCAGTGATACCAAACATTCGCCCTCCGGTCCCAATCCCAGCCAATTCAAATTTTCTTGTTATATCTGTCCATCCATCCATCTAAAACAATTTAATTTCAATAAATAAACAGTCAGACAACTCGGTCCGCATATACTGATATCATATTACTGTCATATGAATGATTACTAAGATTTCACATGTAATATTACTGTTTAACATATGAAAACAAAGTATTCGAATTTAAGACCGTTTCGTAAGAACAGTCAATTTTTACTTACCGTAACAAAACTGAACATCCTCAACATACCAAAACCTGTAAACAGAGAGCAGATGAATTAAAAATTGTGATATGCATATCTATAGCTATGGAAGTTAGTATTGTAAACATTTTTACCAAGATTTCCCCAAGGTTTTCGTAACGAAGGGTACTCGTGGCTAAAAGCGTGATAAGCAGCAACAGCCCCAATATACATCATAAGGGCCAAGAGAATGACGACACTGATAACATGGGTCCTGACAGTTTCAACGAGAGCCGTAACGAGTACCTGGTCAAAATTCAAAGTTATCATTATCTCATTCTATTTAATTAAGAAGCAAACAATATAATTTTGTCTGAGAACATGCCTCCCACTTCTAGCCCTTTTCCTAAATAAGTTTCAGTTTAATTATACCTACCTGCATTTGAACCGATAAAGATACACCTCGCAAAACTCTTAATGCTCGGAAAATCTGGAACATTTTCAAATATGATTGCTGAGTGAAATTCATCCAGTCAATTATTTGCTACATAAATACACGGAGAAAAATGGATTATTAACGTTATGATCATTTTGATATTGATATATTAATTAGAAAACAGTAGTGCTGCAATCGTTTAAAGAGTCATAGTAGTCATACATACCTTGATAAAAGATACCATCAAAATGAAAAAGTCAAACACGTTGTAGCCAGACTTCCAATATGTGTAAGGATGAGCGTAGAGTTTCAAAACACACTCAATAGTGTACAGGGACAGGAAGAACTATAACAATATCACACTTTTGTAGTTAGAATAAGAAAAGCATTTAACAAGAAGTTAATCATGAATAAAACGATTTAAATGAAGGGATTTGTCAAAACGGACTTACAACATCTAGGATCTCAAACACAGGTTTGACTTCCGGTGAGACATCTCCTGTTTCCACCGCAAGTAATATTGCATTAGCTAAGATAACGGCCATAATAAAGTGCTTGAAGATAGACCATGTTACTAAAGACACTATGAACATAGAGAATCTTTCATCTGCACGAAATTGGTGGCCCGAATTTTTGGTATGTTTTCTTTAAAAAACACAGATCAATTTAAATTAGTATTTTAAACAATTCAGATATGCTTTCCAGGATTTTGTATGCATCGCATGGCTGTAGTTGTAGCAGGGCTCAGCGACTTCTACTTCTAGGATGGGCTAACATCCTAGAAGTCGCTGAGCCCTGGACTGTTGTCGACTCACATGGGTTCTCCGCATCCTTTGTACCAAATCCTGGAGTAACGTCTGTACAAAGCTCTTTCCAAAAGATTCTTTTTCCTTTCTTTCCTCCTACTGCTTGATGCAAAGAGTGGATGTGTCTTTAAATAGCTGCAACATGGAACTTTGTTCTTCCTCTTTTCAATTTTCAACATTTTCTTTTTTACATTCAGTGCTTTTTTCTCGTCCCGAGATAAATGATCTGAAGACGGTAAGTGATACTCCATCTCAATGGCATCTCTTGCTTCTTTTTCTAATTGTTCCTTTTCGTCCACATCGTAGTTATCCCAGTGATTAATTACTGTACCTGCATCTTCCTCACCTGAATCTGAATCATTTCCCTTTTTCTTTGAAAGAGCAGCGATTTTATCTTCTTCAACTATGAGAGCCGCTTCAGCTGCAGTTGCTTTAGTTATCATTGCAGTTCGTAAAATTGATTCTGAACGTCTTACCATATAGGGCTCCCAATTTTTCCGTTCGCGATGGTGAGTTTTGAATCTCCCAACTTAATAAATATCAAAAATATATACATAGTTGAAACTGCCGATAACTACTATACTTACGATATTGAAAGCTTTGCATTGATTTTTGTTTAATTACCGATTTTAGCTAATGTAAAAGCAGTAGTCATACTCATTGGATGCTGACTATCTTTTACGGCCATAAGTTTATCCTCAGCTACTACTGGTTCCTCATATAGTACATCTCTATCGTCTTCAGTCGTTGCTCCAATGACTTTCAGATATTGGTTTCGGTATTGCTTTTCAATTCGATTGGCAATTACCCTCAGAAAATTATGAGCATTGTGTCCATAATGTTTGTGTATTATTTGCCAACGAGACTTTATCATTGACCGGAGCCATGTTGGAAGCCGGTCTAATTCAACAAGACATTCTGGACTAATATTATGAGCTGGAACTGCTTCAGTTGTGTCGGTAGGCAGTTTAGGGTCCATATCTTCAGCCACCACTTGTAACATTTCAATATCGTCTCTTTCAAGCTTTTCTGAAATAGGCGCTGTCGCCACAAAACGGACAGCATCTTCGGAATTTGGCTTGTAGCAGTCGTACGGGTCATTTCGAGAATTTTCTGCATCCCCGGAAGGACCTTTGGGGTCATTCTCACGATTTCCCTTTTTATTAGAATCCTCTTCCGCCTTCAAGTTGAGAATATTTCGGATTTTATCCATTTCAGGTGAAGACGCTTTGACAAACTGAGAATTATAATCCGTCCACGAGACTGAGACTACTCGACCATCACAATACGTGCGTGTACAGCGGTCAAAGGATACCTGACATGTCAATGACAATGAAATAATAAGAATAATGAGATCTTGACTAATGTATACCCGGGCACCCCGGGCAAATTATCATGAACTGATTTGCATAAAATAATATTATATCAAACAAAAATGTAATAAAACCCGTATGGTTTTTCGGGTTTTATTACTAGCTTATCCATGGGAACTATAGAAAATCGAGATTTGACCGGATGAACTGACTATCCTCATCTGTTTCCATCCCATAACTGTACCGGCCGGAACTTCTGTAAAGCTTTTTCCCATTTTGCATATAATTGTACGCTATAAAACCTAAAAATGAATAAAGTAGAAAACATTTTTAAAAAAGTATATGCGCTTTGATGACGATGATGCTGCTCTTAGCTGCTGATCTGCATATATCAGAATTA
>JABASH010006090.1:0-11106 GCA_019776445.1 Tomocerus maximus
AATCCTGCCACTCTTAGAAAGTAGAATAAAAAAAATAATTTTTTAATATAAAATTTAATAATTTTTTTAAAAAAAAATATTATTATTAATTATAATAACATTTTGCCTGTATAATAAATGATATTAGAATTAGGAAGATTGATATGACGTGTAGTATAAGTTTTTTTACGCCTGTGTGTTTCGGAGAACAAAAAACATTCAAGCAACATTTCCAGGAAAGGGTTGATGATTATTTTTACCTCGGCGGCAAATCTGTATTCGTTATCTCAGGGGAAGTTTTAGGTAATAGCCAGGGCGTATCCATAAAAGATCAAGACCAAAGCAGAGTAAAACAAGTTATCCTTGTTGCCATCAAAGTTATCTCCTACATGACTGTGATAATCCCTTTGATCATGCTTATAGCAAAGGCCTCCTTTCGGCTTACTCATAAATTTCATATTGTATTGCAAGATAAAAACCTTATTAAAAATTATTCTTCAATTACAGAAAAAGCAAGCCTCTTAGGTTATTTTCTTTCTTCTTACAACAAGGCTATCAATGACGATCAATGGAATAACCCCCAGGCGCTAGCATTTTTGATAGGAGAACTTCAAGAAATCAAAGGATCTTTGGCTAGTTTATTAAACAAAGTAAAAAGCGAGTACAAAGAATATCCTCAAGAAAAAAAAGAGTTAGAAACGCTTATCTTTGAATTAATGGATCAAACAAGAGAATCTTTAAATGCTCTTCAGAAGAAAATCCAAGACAAAACCCCTAGAGGCTTGGAAAATGTAGGTAATACCTGCTATATGAATTCTGCCCTTCAGCCTCTTCTAGCTGTAGGAAATTTTGAACAAATCATTCCGGACAGTGTAGCCTCCGAACCAGAATACAGTGTTAAAAAGCGCACAAAGATTCTCGCTTCTTTTAAAGACTTTTTTAAAGTCTGGAAAGATAAAGGAACTGCAGCAAGTCTAGGTCATAAGGTTGGAGCTTTACGCAGAGAAATCTTCGAGGCAGGACTATTAGAAGGTGGATTCATTGACAGAGACCAAGAAAGAGATTTTCAAGATGCAGGGCAATTTTTTGAATTGATCCTTCATGTGTTAGGCAAAGGTTTCCAGCTAGAAATGACAAGAACGCCTGTAAAGGATGATGGAAAGTCCATGCAGGCTAGAGAAAGAATAGAAGTAACGCCCGAGGGAGTCTTTTATTTAAAATCACCTGGTAATTCGCTTCAAGAAATCGTGAATGGGCATCGAGTAGCTCTTGATCAAACGTTTACACGGGGTAATGAATGGGAAATAGAAGCAGAAGATCCTAATTCTCAAAGTAAGATAAATAAGATATCTCATTATAAAGAAACGCAGAAAATTATCGGCTCTGCACCTGAAATATTAATTGTTAGGGTAAATAATCACGTTGTAAAATCCGAGCAGGATCAGATGATTGATTTTACTGCTTTATTCAAAGAGCCTTCAGGAAATTGTAATTACCAATTGGTTGGATTTTCACAAAATTATCATCAGGTTCATTGGACTTCTGTAGTTCGGAAAGAAAATAATTGGCATTATTGCAATGATGGTCAAACGCAACCAATATCTACGGAGAGTGCCTTTTTTAAGCATCCTGCCAACTACATGATTTTTCAAAAACAAGCGAATTAAAGGGTCTGTTTAAAAACTTCTTTTTTGGTTGCATGCTATGGTAAACATAAGTTCTTTTAACTGTGAGTAGAAATCTTCATTTATTACCTATAGTAATCTTTTAAAAGGAGAGAGAATGGCAATACTTGGGGTTGATGGAAAAAAGCGCTGTTTTGGAGTTAGTGAGCTTTATGCAAAATATCAAGACAACGAATGGGGAATCGCTGTACATAACGATCAACATTTATTTGAAATGCTCATTCTTGAAGGGGCTCAAGCCGGCTTAAGCTGGGAAACCATTTTAAAGAGACGAAAGGGGTATCGAAGGGTTTTTCATCGTTTTGATCCCGCAAAAGTTGCCTTAATGAGCGATTTAGAACTAGAATCTCTATGCCAAAACCCTGAAATAATTCGCAATCGATTGAAAATTTATGCGGTGCGTAAAAATGCTCAAGTATTCTTAAAGATTCAAAAAGAATTCGGTTCTTTTGATTGCTATGTTTGGAGCTTTGTAAACAACAAGCCTATTATCAACCATTGGCAGAAATTAGAAGAAATCCCAGCTACTACCATTGAGAGTGATGCTCTTGCTAAAGACCTAAAAAAACGCGGTATGACGTTTGTGGGCTCTACGATTATTTATGCATTTATGCAGGCTGTAGGACTAGTTAGCGATCATATCACAGAGTGCTGGTGTTATGATCGTAGCTAATCAATAATCATCTGATTTTAAGTCTTTTTTAATCACATCAAATTAAAAATTATCTTTTCGAAATGTATCAAAACTAGTTCCTTGCTCAAGTGCTTCCCAGTATTTCCAAGAAAGCTCTTTAGCAGAACCTAGTTCATAATCCATACTATCCCAATAATCTTCTTGAAATGCATAAAAAGCCCAATGCCACTTATTGGTATTAAATATGTCGATAAGGTTTAAAAGATATTTTCAGCTCCATTTGACGTGCGATCACATCCGAATTCTCCTACTAAAACTCGTGATGCTGGAATATCGTATTTCTTCTGCCATGTTAAAATCGGCTGTAGAAATTGCCTTAAAGTATGCAAGTCCCAGTGCATTGTTTGGGAGTTGCCATCTGTAGCATCTTCTAGTTTAAGAGGTGCTTTACCTGGTAGGTAAATCGGCCCTTATTAATAGCTCTTGTAGTATAGGCATAAGGCTCATACATATGGAAAGAGTAGATCATGTTTTCCTCTTTAATAGGAGTTTAAGTAGGTGATTGACCAAAGGAGTTGCATACACCAGCTTTGAAAATGTGTTTGCCTGTAATCACTGATACCACTTATTCGTTCCGGATGTGGCTCATTTAAAATATTATAGCCCACTATGGCAGGGTGATCTTTTAATAAAGCAGCCAAAGTTTTCCAAAAAAGAATTGCTTGATTTTGATATTCTTTCTGCTTCCAAATTCGCAAATCATCCTTACCTTGATTATTTTATTTCCATCTTGAACCTGGTAAGGAAAGAAGTGTTAAAACAATTTTAATATCGTTCTGTTCAGCTTGATCCAAAACAACTTTTAAAGTTTCCAAATCACGATAGGAAATTTCTGTAAATGCATCTGCATCATTAACTAAGAAATCTCTTTTCTCGCATTCCCATTTATCCGAAGCTAAACGTGCAAATTGTATACCTGTTGCTTTTGCTGCTATAAACCAATTTACAGAAGGGGTTTGATTGAAATAGTTTGCTCCTTTACGCTGGACGTTCCAGTAGTCCATTTTTTTTCAACCGTATAGCCGGTACAAAGAAAAGTGAATAAATAAAGCATGATCAGTATTTTCATTTTAAGAAATACAGGATTAATCATGTAGAACCTCTGCCATTACGCAAGAGTGCATTAATAGCTCTTTAACCCTTGGAATTCTTTGTGTAAGATTTATTTTATCTTCACAAATATGATAAGCAAACGGGAAGAATTTCTCCTCTTTTTCCATCCATCCTACAAACCATCCCATTTCTGTAATCTTTCCATCTTCTCCCTTCCTAGAACCTGTCCATCCTGTTTTTCCAAACAAGTTCCATCCTTCTGGCAATTGCTCTACAAATAACAACTTTTTTGTCATTTGTATGGCGTTATTTGAGATAAGAAGCTTTCCAAGCAGAGCTTTTTGGATAAAATCCACCTGTTCTTTAGGAGAAATTTTTAAAGAGGAAACCAACCATGCTTCTGTTAACCCTCCGGATATATCTTGATTGCCGTATTCTAATAAGGCTAAATATTTTTGCATGTTTTCTATTCCCAATTGTGTTGCTAGGATACGAGAAAACCAGACACAAGAGGTCTTCATCCAAGATTGTGGGGTTTGGGGATTTTTCCAGGATTCTAAGAAGTTATCATAACCCTCTTGAAACAACCATTTTGGAGTCTTTTCATCTTTTAAGATCTCTTTGTCATATCCCATTAAGCTTAAAGCAATCTTAAACGTAGAACAAGGAGTAACACGCTTATTGATATGAGGGCCTAGTTCTAATATTTTCTCATCCGATATACCATTGATGAGAATAAAGTTTTCCTCAGCTGAAAAAGAGTATACACAGGAAAAAATAAGTAGTAGACAAGTCATGAATTTTGAAAATAAGAACGGATGCATAAGAGCCTCATTAAAATATGAACAATTTATTTTGGAATAAATCTAGAACAACTTTATTTAAAATTCACTCTCTTTTGATCTTAAAACCTTAAAGAGCAAGGAAAATCCTGATAAAAAAAACAGGGCTATACATTCGAAAAACTTTAAAACATCTCTTGTATTTATCATTGATTTCTTGATAAAACGGTTACCTAACCTTTAAACTTATGGAGTTTTAAGATATGGCAATTTCTACAACTATAGCACTAATCGCTTGTCATGGCGGACCAGCAGATCACTTTGCAACATATGCTAAAGCGTTAACCGAGAAAGGGTATGAGGTAGAAATTCACGCAACTGGACCTGCACTTAAGAAATTTGAGCAGTGCGGTACAAAGGTTCATTGCTTTGACTTAGATGGTAAAAATCTTGAACAACAAAACGAATTGGCTAAGAGAATTGCTGAAAGTTGTTCTAGAGTTTCCATGGTCATTACCGATGTTGGACATCCTTTTGATGAGACGCTCCAAAAAGCTTTAAAGGAAAAAGAGATTACTCGTTTTGCTTATTACGACAATCCAGAAAACTTCGTGCCTGGAGGATATTCTATTACTGCTGCTAAAGTAATAAAGCCTGCACAAGGTGTACTTTTTGCTAATGCTAATTTAGCTAATGATAAGATTTACAGCGAGTCTGGAAAAGAAATAGATTTAACCGGCAAGAAACGTATTGGAGTTGGTTATTATCCAGTGGATCAAGCAGAAGAAATAGCTAAGAAAAGAGAAGCTAAACATGAAATTGAAGGTAAAACTAAAACTGGACATGAAATTGCACGCGCAGAATTTTTAAAAGAGCATAACATAGAAAACACAGGGCAAAAAGTATATGTATATTTTGGTGGAAATAACGAAGAATACTTTGAAAAAGCATTCCCTGCATTTCTATCTTTTTTAGAGGCAAAGGACCTTAATTTGAAAAATATAGTGCTAGTTATTCATCAACATCCAGGTGCTAAAAAAGAGAATCGAGATGTTCAAAAATTAGATGAATGCTTAAAAAATTTTAGTGACGAAAAAAAATCAAGAGTAATTGTATCGGGTTCTTCTTCAGATAAAATACTGGTAGTAGCAGACGGCATAGGTTACTATCAAACAAGTATGGGAACACAATTTATTTTGAGCGGAATTCCCACAGTTCAAGTTGGTCATGAAACCTATGATGATCTTCTTGTAAGAAATCAGCTTGCTCCTACAGCGACTAATTCAGAAGAATTCGTCCAGATCATCAATAATCTAAAGGATATGGAAGAGCAGCCTAAAGAAGCTGTTTTGAAGGGTCTAGGGTATCAAGAGAATTGGCCTGAGGTACTTGTAAATGCGATAAAAGAAAATATGTCAAAAAGATAGGTTTTTAATTCTTAATGGGTAAAAGAAAAGAGGAAAAAATCTTATGATTTTAAGATTTCTTCCTCTTTTTAGTTTTACCAGCCATGCTAAGAGCAATGGCTACTGCTTGGCTCTCTTTACGTCCTTCTTTGCGCAATTGACTAATGTTTGCAGAGATGGTTTTCTGACTTCTTCCTTTCTTTAATGGCATTTTCCCTCTGAAATTCTTGATAACCTCAAATTTTTCTATACCTCTTTTTTTGGAAGAACATCAAGATATTTTTCAAAAAAATACGCTTGTAATGAAAGAGTAACTCAAGGAGTATAATCTTTATCAGAGATCTGTCCATAGCTTGCATAAATCACTTTCTATTGCACAGACATGAGCTGCATGTATAAAACCTGAAGAAAGCTGTTTTAGCCCTTCTTTCATTTCATCGAGGTGTTCTTTTTCTTCCAATAGAATTGATTTGACGGCGCAAAAGAAGTAAATGAGTTCATAAATCTCCTTCAAGGGTAAGAATGATGTGATCGTAGATGAGTTTTAATTCGTTTGCTTGGATACAATAGGGAGGTAAAATATAAAGTACCTTCCCTAAAGAGCGAAGTAAGATCCCTTTGCTTAAAAAAAAGTGATAAACATGCTTTCACATCGCTTGAGCTTTGAATGCAATTGCCACTGTCGACAGAATTCTTTGTGACAATCTGCAATCATTTCTCTTTGTATATTACAGGCATCTTCCAAAAGAAGATCAAGGCTAGCTAGTGCACTGCTACAGGCAAGTGGATTTGCTGTATAGGAATGACCATGTAAAAAAGCTTGATACAAGTGCTCACCTAAAAAGTCATTATAAATAGCATTCGTGCAGGCAGGCTACGATCAAATAGTAATTCTTAGAAGAAAAGATGTAGTAACAAAATACGAAATGTTACCTGCTTTTAGTTTGTCTTTTGCAAGTCAAAAATTGATTCATTCTATTGAAAAAAGCCGTCAAAGATTACTCACTTTAAATTCTTAGAGATGCGCTCCTAAAACATGTTTTGCATATTATGAGAGCCTAGTACTTAAGGCTTGGGAGTCACACCAGGTGCTAATTGTCCCTTGGCAAGGCTAAACAATCATGAAGATAAAGTTACATATTCAATGATCTGTTATTGATCGCCAATTGCTATCCGATGGCAAATCACATTCGTCACACCATTTAATTCGCAGTTTTGTTTCAGTTCTCTGAAAATTTTTCGTTGGGGTTCAAATGCATATACACTTCCAGTATCCCTAACGACCTTAGCCATAGCTATGGTAAATATCCCAATATGTGCACCAATATCAATGGCAATGGCTCCTGACTTTGCATATAGTTCTCAAAACATGGGTCTCCCATACCTCCAAATCGCAAAATATTTTTAATGGTGTTACTAGGACACTAGAGAATAAGAGATATTAATTTGTGAAATCTATAAATATCAGGGCCTTTGTCATAAATTTGATGGAAAAAAAAGTTTTTATTTTAATATTTTTTTGTTTACAACGAGTTAACTTGCACCTTGGAAACCAAAAGATTCAAATAATGAACATATCCGATGATCACTTACCGTCCTATATTTACACATATCCAACTAAGGACGCATATAGACCTTTTACAGATTGGAAGAAAGCCGCTTCGGGTTTTTCGAATGTTATTGGAAAAATCAACCTTTATATCCATATTCCATTTTGCGAAATGAAATGTGCCTTTTGTAATTTATTCACTGTTACCAAAAACCCAAGATCGGTCATTGAACGTTATCGCGAATGCCTTTTAAAAGAAATTGAGATAATGAGACCCTACCTACTATTAGACAAGCTTGAAGTACAATCTGTTTATTTCGGCGGTGGTACCCCAAGTTTGTTAAATGTTGACGATCTCTCTTCCATTATTCATCGCCTGAAGACTCTTTTTATCATTTCCAACGAGGCTGAGTGGAGTATCGAAGGCGCTCCAAACTCTTTTACTCAACAAAAATTTAGTGACCTAAAAAATCTTGGCTTCAATAGGTTGAGCCTGGGGATTCAAGCCTTTAATCCAAAACTCCTTCATACGACGAATCGTCACTATGAAAGTACACTTGGGGAGGTAATGGCAAAAATGGCAATCGAGTCAGGAATAAAAAATGTTAACCTTGATTTGATTTATGGGCTCCCCGGTCAAAGTTTGGAGGAGTGGCGCCAAGATCTGTCAATTGCATGTAAGCTACTCCCATCAACACTAACCCTTTACCCTTTAGCTGTAAGAAAAAGGACATTTTTTGGCAAAAAAGAAATGCAAGATTTTCTCCCTCCTCGTGAACTGTATAGATGGTATGACATGTCCTCTAATTTCTTAGAAAAGGTTGGTTATTCCCAAAACACCTTTGTCACTTACTCTAAAAATGGTGGGGGTTGTCAACATGAAGCCCAACAATTTCAAGGAATACCAACATTGTCATTCGGATCTGGAGCAAGAAAATATGCCCCTTCAATCCATTTTGCTGATGAGGACTACCATAATAGGCTCCCCCATGCAATAACTTTAAAAAAATATATGGATACTATCGAAAAAGGAGAGCTACTCGTTAGTTCAGCGGCACTTTTAACCAGCCGAGATCAGCAGATGCAAAAAGTGATCTTAGGAATTCTCTCGAGTGGTGTCAAAGAACCTGGAGAATTTATTGACTTAATTCTTGAACTAAAAAAAGAGAATTTTGTTGCAAAGACAGAGTCGGGTTACACTCTTACTAAGCAAGGGATGCGACATTCTAGTTCAATTGCCCAATGGTTAATGGAGAAAACTCATGTCTTGGTATAAAAAAGAAACCTTTGGAGCCTTTTGGGAAAAAGGATATAGAGACTCTTCTCTCTCTTCAATGGGAGGTCCAAGTTTTGAAGTAGCGGAAATTGCCCCGGCTCTCCCTAGAGGAGCGAAGGTCTTAGATCTCGGCTGTGGGGAAGGTAGAAATTCATTTTTTCTGGCACAAAGAGGCTGTGAAGTTACCTCAGTCGATCGATCGGAGGCTGGAATACTTAAGCTTGCTTCACTTTCAGACCGATTTAATTTAAATATTCAAACTCATGTCGCCGATATTGCATCTTTTAAGATAGATTCTTCCTATGATCTAGTCATGGCGCATGGAGTTCTCTATTATCTGGAAAATAATATCTGGCGTGACTTGCTTAATAAAGTAAAAGAGGCAACCCGTCCTGGGGGTTTTAACATTTTTACAGTGTTTATTTATAATGAAAAGATCCCTTGTGGTGAAGAAATTGCAGCTGCGCACTACCTTGGTTCATTTAGTCCAAATGAATTAAAAAGGTTCTATTCTGACTGGATAAGTCATCGCTTTGATCAATATGTTAAGTGGGATTCACACCCCGGAATGCCAATACATGTACATCCCATAGAAAAGCTTGTTGTACAAAAACCGCTACAAACATTTAGCCGAAATGAGATTAAAGTGAGTAATGAGCTACCTCGCTCTGTTTTTGATAGGATTAATATGGGGATGAAGGAATACGACCTTGTGCAATTAACAGGGGACCCAGAATGGATCGAAAAAATCTCATTCTCAGGCCCTCAGATGGGCGCTAATAAGATTATTGATGAAAGCTATCAAATGTCACTATGGTATTTTGGCAAAAGTATGATTTACCTTGTAAATGGGGAAGTAACAGGGAAAAGTTTGCTTAGCACGCCCGCTGTTCATCTAAAAGTTCAGTAACTTGAGCTAATAACTGATCACGGGAAGAATTGCTATTCAACACATAGTCTACTTTTACCTCATTTAAAATAGGATAAGTTTTTTCTTGAAAACTTTCCATTCGCTTTTTAGCGAGACTTAAAATATCTTCTGACCTTCTTACAAGCAAGTTATCACACCTATCGCAAATATTTTGCTTATGGGGAGGGTTTGATTGTAGGTTATAAATTCCCTCACAAACCTGGCAGATCATCCTTGAAGTGATTCTTTCAATGGCTAGATCGGGTCGACACTCTAGACAAAGAACCTTCAAATTATATTTTTTGAAAGTGGGAATAAAAAGTTGATATTGGGTTAAGGTAGAGGGAAACCCTTCGACAACAAACGGTTTTTCAGTTGTAACAATCTCATCTTCCATAACTTCACAAGCAATTGTATCGGGAATAAGAATACTTTGATGAACATTTTGTTCAATTTTTTTTCCAAGTAGTGTTAAATCTCTAACGTGTTTACGGAGCAAAGCTCCCATCGAAAGAACTGTATAGCCACGCCTTGCCATTTCTTCGCAAACTGTCCCTTTTCCGGAACCGGGTGATCCAAATATCAAAAAATTGATCATACAACAGCTTTAAAGCTAAAAGATTATATTTGTCAATATCCTTAAAAAGAGGGGTCAGGCCTGCCAGTTCCAATTTGGTGAATCTGCCGGATTCTATTGAAGACGATGAAACGCCTTGAAGTTGATTTGAAGCGGGCATTTCCTAACGTCTCAGGTTTTTCTATTCGCAACCTACATTTATTTTTGCATATCTTGTGGCCAGATTTAGGCGCTTTATAAATGAGCAACCGTAAAAAAATACTTATTGACTTAATTTTTATTTTATAATTAGCATGTTTCTTCTTTAAAATAGAAAAACCGTAAAAATAAAGTCTTGTAGATTATTTGAAGTTAACAACACGTAAAATGTGCGTTATTACAAAATTTAGTTAAACCTATGTGTAGCTGGAGATTAAATTGACCCTCAATTGGAATTAAAAGTCTCCAGAGGTCGTGAAAATATTTGGTATTCTGTGTGTAATCATTTTGATAAAAGCTATTGGCCAAACAGCGCTTCTTCGCCAACAGATCTTATGCCTTAAAAAGAGTAAAGCCCTACAGGAATTAGAAGAAGCCTGCCTTTTATTTGTTACCAGGAACAATTTGTTTCGAAACGCTTACTAAGAAGATAGTCGAGTCAGATATTTGAAGCTGTAAGAATAGAAAATATAGCGAAAGAAGTGGAATCCTGACAAAAGTTCTGACATAATACTATTTTTTATTTTAGAAACGGAGTTAAGACAAAGAAAAAACACAGCTGAAAGATATCTGTGAGCACGATTTAAAGAAGTAGGGCAAGCAAGACTTGAACCTGCGACCAGCGGGTTATGAGGGCGCGGGAAATCCATAACAATCAGCACTATCCAATCGCTACAGGTAGCATAATAAGAGAGTTAAGAAAAAAATGCTACCGGTTTTTAATGGTTGGTAATGGATAAATTGGTAAAATGTTGCACCGTCATTGCACCGCGGAACAAAAAACTTTTTTTTGTTAAAGTCTTCACGTTCACAATCCGCGATATTATCAAACAATTCAGCACAAATATAATAGACAAATAAGAAAACTTAAAAACCAAAAATTGATAAATGTCAGGGTAGTCCTAAATAGGTAGTGATTTTAAATTATAATTACAAATAAACATTTTAATCATGCCGATATGATTAGCTATTTTCTTAGAAAAAGATAACGTTTTTC
>JABASH010006091.1:0-11105 GCA_019776445.1 Tomocerus maximus
AAACCGTCAGGAACGAGCCAAGTCGAGGCAAAAGAATACATACAAATAAATCCGGATTTGTAATTACATGCAAGCTTCCCTTCCCCCGCAACCAATAACCTTAAACAACTTTTCTACATCCGTATCAACATGCTTTATTGATATTCGAAAGAATTAAGCACCAATATTTATTGTAATTTCGAAAGATGCTAACCCAGAGTGCAGTTTTATAGTTAATTTCGTAATTATGACATTGCATACACGCTTGCGCATTGAAGTCAAAAGTTGCATCATCCACGGCTGGCATACCACATTCAAAATTAGTAATTTATTGTTATATCTCCCAAAACTCAGTATACTTTTATATATAGTACTGATTTCGTGATATACGTGAATTGCATACAAACCACTATATTATTATATTACTGGTACTATAAAATATAAGTTCTCGCTTTCGGTAGTAAAGAAAAATTGGACGTGCGCATTGAATATTTTGGGCTACATATTCCAAACATGGAAACAAATAATCGTGTTTATTATATAGAGATAAACCTAGCCCTTCAGTGTGCTAGTGGAGCTGTTGAAATATGTAAAACTGCAGCGTTTGCGTACTAACAAGAAATTGCATTCGCTTTTTTGAATAAATATCCTGCTGTCAGGTAAGGAAATCTCATAGTAAAAAGGAATATTTAGGAATGTTTTAACAATTCTCGGTCGTTTGTGTTATTATCACCATGTTAAGCAAACCAACTGTCCGTCTGAGTAGGGAATTAAACAACCTGTAAAAACATTCTTTTGCATGTTTACATTGTTATTTTCAATTCAACTACACGTTGTGAAATAGCAAATTTATTACCTGGCCTTTGTCATCGGAAATGAAAGTAGGTAAATGTAAGTAGGAAGAGTTGGGAAGAAGTTAGAATATTTCATGGTGGGAAGACTGGGAAGCAGTCTGTTTTAAGCAGATTAGGAATTATTTAGGTATGGAGTAATTTTCTTGTGCATGACTATACATTTCTAAAGTCAAGATTTTATTTATTGTGATAATAAATAACGAAGGGGAGAGCGACAATGAGAGAACAAAGCCGTAGACGAAGTCTGGGTGGAGAAAGGCTGTGGACACACTCAGCTGGAGAAAGGAGAATCATATTTATCCCACTTTAAATATGCCTGCATTACTATGGATGGGTTGTTGGATACTACATACGTGCCCGAGATGTTTTCAAAGTTTCCATGTAGAACTCTGGGAATCCAGAATTTATTGTAGGTATTTGCATGTCGGTTGAGTCTAAGTTCAGAATTTCAGATTTGAATACATTTAAGGAAATGGAATGGGGGCATTAGACTTCATTCGTGGATTGAGTGCAGTCGAGCTTTGGAAAAATAAACTCATACCCATTACCTATACCTACTATCTACCATGTGTCGTATGTCACTTACATATTACTATTATCTAATGCCATAAGCCCTGTGCAGTCTTGCATCGCCATTACTGTTATCTGTTACAATAAGCCATGTGTATTGTAGACCCTTACCTCCATTGATAATAATAAGTTGACTTTGCACAATCTAAGACAACAACAAGACCAACAAGATTTTCCATAAAAGAACTAAATGTAAACCTAAAATTTACTCAGAAATTCGATTTCATTTCGGAAAAGTCGTAAATTGCAATGCTAATGGGAGATTCATGGAGTGTTGGAAAACAGTGTATGGTAATTTAAAGTACGAAACATTCACTGACACACGTCCATGAATATTTTCAAATTCATTCAAATCAGGCTACATTAAATTTATGTGGGCGTACTACATCACTTTTTCTTATTTACATACCGTTACCTTTGGGTTACTGGCTTGTCCGTTTTCTGCGACATTACATATTTATACATAGAGTAGGTAGTGCGACGGAAAAATCTGGATCGGTATGTACGAAGACCTGGAGTAAGCTTTATCTATTTTACAAAGTGACAGGAATTAATGGGAGGAGAGAAAGAAGATGAATAATGTTCATTCATATCCTTTTAATAAGGTTTCGTTAGAATACTAAAATATTATTTTACTTTTTCCGAGACATAGTATGTATAGTGACGCGGACTATTAGTTAAAATGATGTTGAAGTCGCAACTTGAATTAAGGGAATACAGGTTTATATCTTAACAAGTTTAAGGACAGGTTAAAGAGGATAGTAGTACCTTACATAGTTCAAAGAATTAACAACCTTAACTTGCATAATGGTACAGCATGGAACATGTATGAGATACTCGTGATAAGACAAGTTATATTAAGCAGTAATATTAATAAGTGATATTAAGCAGTAATATTAATAAGTTATATTAAGCTGTGATATTAATAAGTTATATTAAGCAGTAATATTAATAAGTTATATTAAGCAGTAATATTAATAAGTTATATTAAGCAGTTTTATTAATAAGTGATATTAAGAAATACCTACATTCATGTTCTTGCACATCAGTAAATAATTAAGTGCCAAATGTCCTTCGAAGTGTCAAAAAGCATGCATGTTTATTGATATTCCTGATACTCGACTCGTGTCACTTCTCCCTGTTAAGAATGATAGTTTATCACTCTCGTGTGAGTTTCAACTAGGTACTTAAAATATTTGCCAGACTAGTGACAGTACGAAATTGGAAATGGACGGAAAACTATTTGCAAAAACTTTCTCCAATACAATTCAATGCCAAAGGTTGGACATCAGGATCAATGAAGAACTTTTCCTAAAACTCAGGTTTCTCATATGGATTTAAAAATTACACTATAATCCTGTTATATAAAATGCTAAGGGAGTAGAGTTTCTCAGTGACAATCTTTAGACAGTCGCTGTAGTTTAATACCTTTAAACATTTTCTAGCACACTGCACTGCAAGGTTGCAACTAGCATTCTAGATAACTGTATGGTAGATGGCAATTAAGACCCCAAGTTGTCATTTTGTGAACACAATGTTTGTCTACCTACATTATATCACCGTAATTTAAGTCCCCTCAATGTTTAATTTTGGATGTCCTATTATTCTTTTCCTGTATTAGTCTTATAAAGTCCATGAGAGAAATGATTCTGTAACTATCTAACTAACATCATTTTGGCGACACATACTTTTTTGTCAATAGAATATTTTAGCTAAGCATAATATTCTTGGGTACAATATTCGTCACAAACAAAGCGAAATATTTCCATTCCGGAACAATAGCGTGCCGGTTTGAGCTCTGCATCGGGGCATTTGAAAATGCATTATTTGATGCATGCATGAAAAACCTTTGTTCACAAAAAGTGGTTTTGTATTGACATTTTGGTGTAGACAACTAGGGAATGAATATTATGTTATGCGAATACTTTGAAATCCTGGAAAGTTCCTAGAGGTATTCCATGGCGACCTTAAATCTTGATTGTCACAGGTGAAGCAGAATAAGCACAGAGAAAACCTGACATTAGTTAACTCTTGTGTCAGCATGATTTATTGAAAAACTATAAAATAGATGCATTTACAGTTAGAGATAAACGTTGTGAAGAAGATGAGTTTAATGCCCTGAAAAAATCGCTTTGCTTACTGGCACTAAATATTTCGTCCCCAGAAAGTTTGGCCCCCAATACAGGTGGCTGTCTAGTAAGGCGGACAGTGGGACCCCTGTAGGTCAGTACCTATACCCAATAAATGGAATTTGGTTGAAATCATTTGTTACTTTTGAAATGATAGCACATGATAATGGTGGACAGTCTCAGTGGCAGAGATGAGCTTTGATAAATATTATCTGTATATACATGTCGTCGTGTGTTCCTATTTACTATTGTATCAAATCGAGGCCCATCGGTATTCGGAGAATTTGACAAGTGAATTTCGACAATTGTAAGAGGTGATTCCGATAATACAAAGGCGATTTCGACAAATCTAAAAACTTGAAGAAATAACATTAAGAAATACTTTGATATGTGGATTACTGTAAGTAATTCCCCAGTAATTCACTTAGCAAAGCATTTGATAACAGTATTACCTCAAATTTATAGATTTGTCGAAATCGTATTTGTATTATCGGAATCACCTCTTACACTTGTCGAAATTCGCTTGTCAAATTCTCCTACTACAACCAGCCCATCTATAGCGTTCACCATCGATCCAACATACATTTTTAACATTTTATAAGGATTAAATCCAGGAGATGCATAAAAAATCCAAGTCATGATTTCGCTTTTGAAAGTTTTATATATAGTTTAGAGTTAAGAAGAGAAGCATATTTCATATGGAGAAAGCTGTGTGTATATGTGATCTTCTTCACTTTTCTGACTCATGTTTACTATTGTAATGACTATAACGTAATTTAATCTTGTGAGCTACCGAAATTGCAAAATGGCTAATTACATATTGTATTACCAACAAACTCTTTTGCTACCCCATTTTTCTTCCTAATTTTCCAACTAACGTAGTTGTTGAAAACAAAGTTTTTATAGAGTTCATTATTATTCAAACTCTAATCAGAAATGCTTATACGCAATAAAGTTCCGTTGTCTATCGAAGCTTGCAAGTATTTCGAAATTAAAAGGAAAGTAAAGGTATTTTATTCGAGGAAAAGACGACCTAAGCCTTTTTGGGCGTTTTTTGTACTTATCTTGGCATATACTTACATAAAAGTAGTAAGTAGTAGATAGTTGCTGTCTCTATCCTACGCTGTATAACTCAGGGAATATCTAGGCATAAAGGCATTAGTGAACTAGCCAGGAACAAGTGATCAATTTTAGCTTTATCCTTCTCCCTGTACTGTGAAGTGGGTAGACTTTATATCTACGTAATCCATTGGAATTCAGAGCAAAGTACAATAATCCTACCGAAATGAATGATGATATAAATTCGGTATTCGTAGGTTTACTTTCTTTTTAGAATAGAGGAAAACTTTCTTTTCTAGAATTCTATATAGAGAAAACGATGAAAATTTTGTGCAGACGTCTATTATAGTTGTCTATAGGTACCTGTCTCTACTTTATCTGTTGCTGTTCTGTTCATGCTTTTTTTGCTTTCCGTATGCTACTCTCTGCTGCCTTACACTCTACTCCCTCAGAATTAACAAACAGCATAAAAGAAAATTTTTTCCCTGACAATTAGCACGAGATTGTACAGCATCTTTGAAGTACATTTTTGTCCAACTCCTCATCAAAAGACACTACTTCCATAAACAATTGCATGTCTGTCCTATCCATATCCTTGGATAATAATAACAGGACACCTGGTGTGCACTTACATGGGTTCATGAATCTCGGCGTGTATTACTTACTCTTGTAAATTGATTCCACCCACGTACACTGTACTCTGCCCTTGTATAACTCAAGGACTCACGCAATGCTTATATTAATCAATGGATATGTTTTTCAGCTAGGGAAGAGAACTCTGGAATTTTTGTTTAATCCGGGTAAAGCAAAATATAAAATAGGTGACTTTATTTGGTGGAAAGCTGAGGTATGTAGCCTTGCTTGGAATAGTGACTGACAGTTATTGTCATGCTAGAACTGAGTCAATGCTCCCTGATCCGTGCACACGTTAGTTAAGAATTATTTTCTGCCGTTGATTGCAAATACTAGTGCGGATAATTGAGTGTGTAAATGCTGATTCAACCCATTGGATTGAAAAGGGGTAGCGTACAATAGGGATTGTAGGCTCCGTTGTGCATATTGATCTGAGATGTGTGATGCATATGTAAGTATGTACAGAAAGTCTTTCCACTTGGGCTTTCACCCGTGAAAAACTCTATTGAAAATCGTCAATAAAATACAACTTTTGTGCTAGAATCTGGCGTTCAGATTCACAGAAAAAAATCTTATTTCTTCGTAGATAATGTGGAAGCATGTGTGTGATCGTCAGGACTGACTTCAATATTTTCTAATAAGTTCTATGACCTATCTTTCTTGAATCTTCAAATGCACACATATGTACACATATGTGCATCCCTGTATTAGTATTGCGTATTTTTATCTCAACAATTTCACTGTATATGCATTTATGTAGACAGAGTCCTCGAAGAATCGTGGCCATTAGTACATCATGTCACGTAACTATCCCGTCGACCAGCCGATATCATAATTCCAAACCCAAGAGGTTTCAAATAACTTGATTTTATAGATAACAATATTGAAATTGTATGTCATGTCAGTTGGCAAATACATGCTCAAAATCCTTTGACATGGAGAGCATCGAATAGGCAGCTTTTTTGCTTGCTTTTTGCCTATCAAAATTAGCAAAAAGGCTGCATTTTTGAGGACACTTTGAGCACTCAAGGATAATTAATTATTGGCTTTTCCAATTTTCCTGTTCATTTGACAAGCTGCCAAAATAATAATATTGTCACGTGATGTAATTTTTATACCTATAACATCGGAATTTCAATTACTTTTAATAAATTTTAACTCTAGCGCGTCCCCCAAAAAGGCATAAGGCCCCTTTTTCCTTTTTGATGCCTTGTTTAGATAAAAATGATAAATTTAAAAACTTGGTACCCAAAATTAAAAATAGTACGTATTTTAGGAAACCTTTTTGGAGTCAACGAATCTGAGTAAATTTCATAAAGCTCATAAAGTTCTGAATATTCATTTAAGAAAATGCAATTTGCTATTGGATACTCGTGAAAATGTTTTCTGCTTTGGTACCTACCAGCTTGACTCTGACCTCGATAAACTTATATTACAGCTATATTCATTCTTAGAGCATAGACATTATCACCTAAGAAGAATCTCAAAAAATAATGGTTTTATGACATGTAGGTACTTCAATATTCATTTAGGTTTGAGCTGAATTAGAGTTGAATGTGGCTTTTGTTTCCGTTGTCTTTCTTTTCCTCTATCTGGTGTGTCCACTGCCCAGTGCCCAGTGAAGTGTGTGTTTGGTTTTTATGTATTCATTTAAACACTAGTCAGAGGCTAATAAAGCTCCAGGACTAGACTTCCCTGAGCATATCAGATAAAAGAAGGCCAATGGGACAAAAGCCACGTTCAACTCTGACTCTGCTCAAACTGAAATGAATATTGTAATACATGAGCCATAGGTAGGTATGTACAAACCGCCAATATCTTCATTCTCTGGAATGGGCCATCGAATCACGTCTCATATAATATATTGCTTGCGTAATAACATTTTTACTGCATATTTTTATTACCAACGACGAATCCTCTATATCCAATTCCGATCGCTTAATCTCATAACTTGTTCCAGGAATGCACTTTGCTTCTACATTGTGTAATAATATGACATCTAGGCAATGTCTACAGTTTCCCTCAATATAAGCATATACTGTGCTTGTAATCAATGGGCGAAAACAGTTAGGGACATAAAAACTAATTAAAATTATATGAACAGATTATTATGTCATAAATATAGACATTTATGATGAGAGGACTTGCTTTAGGCAACAGCAAAAGAGAAGTCGTCGACTGTAAAATGCAGGGATATTTGTGCAGGCAGGCAGGCAGGTCCACAGATCGTCAACTAAATAGTAAATTCAAGAATTCATGCTACTCTGCTCCTTTTTATATATAGTTGAATGTAATCAAAGTCAACCTACTTATTTGCTTAACCTTTTTTCTCAAATGTAAGCAAAAATCATTTGCATAATTGGTAAGGAAAAAGGAAGATTGTAGGCAAATAAAAACAAAAAAGAGTAAACATGAACATGTGCACGCAGTTAATTGCACGTGTTTAGTAACAAATGACTGTCTCAAATCTAAATCGTGTGAAGTTATGTATTTCATCCAAAAACTCTCAAAAAACGTCAAAACAAGCGTTCCTGGATATTTTTCACCGCCTGATGCAAGGCTAAAAACATATAACCTTACGTCAACCCGCAGGTTCTGTCTCACAACGATTTCTAATTCTAATAAAGTTAGAGATAATGCAAAACGCAAAATATTTGCCCAGAAAATCTTTGGGTCCTTTAGGAGAAATTGGAAACGTTTCGTTGGAGAATGGAATTATTTGCGGTTCTTCAGCTCTAGCTAAACAGGTATTCAAAGTATCATGATCAGCACCTTTGATACAAAGAATATACCAGGCAGGACAGCCATGGGGATAGATCACGTCCGATTTTGTGGATAGATTTTGAAGACTCAAAAGTAGTATTATTATGGGCTCCAGGATGACTTCTTTTGATTTAAGGGTGAGTAGAATCAAACTAAATATGATGTAGATGTGATGCAAGTACTACATTATTTTTATTGTTGCTTCATTGTTTTCCATCCGTACGCACCTCCTAGGATAATGAAAGTCTTCGTGAAAACAGTGACGAAATCTCTGACGTCAACTCACAGACGACAACTATGTATTTCGAGGGGGCGAATTGAATCAACTTATACGGTATTGCATTGTCCTCTATCTCTGTAGGTACCCTTAGTAGTGGCTATAGTATACTTTTTGTATAGGTAAATAATAATAAATACAATAGAATAAACATTCTCAGACATAGTTGATAATATTTCTTCCTTTGACGCACAAAAACATTTCTCTAAGTGTAATGGAAAATTGCCAATAGAACGTCTGGATGGTACTACGTATGACAAATTAGCTGTTTTGATCTAGATATTGGGAGCTGTCGATCTTCGCTTTCAACATTAAAAGATCTTCGTGGTTATTAAGTGCAATCGTAAACCATGAATGAATTTGTCATGCATTACGATGCATTCGAAATATTTCTGAGGATGAGTAAAGCGACTGGCACGGCTGCCAAAGAGTGTCTGTCTTAACCCCAGAATGATAAATGATATCTGATTCAACAGATACTACAGATATCAGTAGGTCCTTACTTATTGCTAAACGGCGCATGTATTATAAGTGGTTGTAAGCATATAGATTCTATTTTGGAATGTTGGAATGCTAATGAGACTATGAGACGTCAATAAATAATAAAATTTGCATATTGCATTGCATAACTATAAATTCAACTGAAGCCAATGCAGCCATTGTTTGCACTCGTGTGAAACGTTGAGACTACTTTAAATAGTACTTACTATACTACCATGCAGACTACAGACTATGTGTACTAAGAGTCAAATCCTTTGTTAACTTAAAATACCAGGATTATTCCAGGCGACAATATATTTTATTTTTATATCCTGGGAAGTGGAAACCGATCTTGTATTCAGTGTAGATTGTATTTTCACTATGCAATGTAACGCTATTTTAAGTTGATGCAGGTATTACTGTTTTGCCAGCCACTTCCACAATTTACCAGCAGATGAAATAGCCTTAATTAGAGCAATCTATCGTTACCTATATAAAACAAGCCAGAATACAAAGGTCATTAAAACGTCAATATATGCCATAATGTCTTAAAAGGAAGAACATTAGAAAAAAAAATTTGATATCCATGATAATCAATTTAACAAATAATTGTGTTGCACTGATTTTATTTATAGAAATGGAGGAATTGGTCGGTACTAAAACGTACCAATCATATCTTGCAGAATATCACAAAAAAATAAGTTCCTTAATAAAATCGCTTATTTACTTATCAGCACTAGTTATTACTATTTTACTTATCTTGACTCGGAAGAGTACTTTTTCTGCCACGGAAAGCTTTGCACTGCATTTCATGCTTTAAATGAAATATAGTAAATAGAAATACTTTCCAGAAACTTAGTTGCTACAGCAAAACTGCAAGAATGCACAACGAAAGCAATATCTATAATGAACTAAGCTTGTGACATTTTAGGGCACAAATAGAAATGCAATCGTATTGACTCGGATTTTTGAAGCTTGTCTGCAAAAGTTTTGAATTGTATAAATCGACACGATGATCGGAAAAGTTAACTTTTATGTCTCACTGCAATCTATTTCTGAAATGCTTCCCTTGTAAAGAAATATTTCCTAGTGCTCTCAATTTACACGCCTGGTAGAAGGTTTACTTCTGATTCTGACATGTACCAAATAGACGAGTGACCACTGACGAGAGACTAGCGGGACTTGGGAATTTGCTGTGGGCTATTTAAAAGATTTTTGTGAAGGATGTATATGTGTTAGATTTCAGGTATTTTGGTACTTGTGATTATATGAAGAATGAAGAATGAATTACATTTGATGTTGCACCTTAGGCGTTTGATATGACATTGTATATTATTACTGATAAGTATATAGACAACATTAACATACATTGATTGCCCATCACAAAAATTGCACATATACTCCAATTAATTGGGGACATGAAACAGATGGTCCCTGTCTGGGTTATATTACGCTACTCACTCATTTCGAATTAACATATACTACACATTATAATCAGTATCAACTGACATTTACAGGTTTTATATATTTACAGTAGAGCTTAAAAAAGTTTCAATAAGTAATTATAATAAATCTAAGTATGCACATAATACATTAATACATTATAGACCTTTTGAAGACACCATTAATTAAAACGGGCATTGAAATGCTACATTGAGTGAGTATAAATACAGTGCACATGGTACGTTAACAAAAGCAATACTTGAAGAAATTTAAACAAATGCCACATAGAATTATATTTAACTAAGCATTATTATAACAGTAAGTTTAAAGAAACGCACAAAACAAAACGACTAAACGATTGATTCTAACTATTTCGTAGTATTCGTAGTAATCCATAATATATAAAACTTCATTATACTTCAAACAATGTAATTAGTTTGCATGCATTTACAATTAGAGTAACTATTACAACTTGGCTTAAATGTGACAAAAATACAAGATGAAATTAATTTGCTTTAAAAAGACAGATGCGACAGAGACCCATAATAGGGCTATATAGTAGACGTGTAATATGTATGAATGACTTGATAAAGTTCGGTATACTGTACGGTACACGTAACGACAATGGTACAAAGGCGTTAATATAATTATCTCATATACTCATATACCTTTACTCCTATCGTATACGTTGTCTTAATTTAATACTATAGAGAAAACGACAGACATTTATTGTAGAAAAATTGTATGATAATCATACACTAACTAAACCTTTATACCTAATTGTGTATTTTATCGTCAATAAGAAATACATGGAAAAAAATTATAGCAAGCATTATTTTCTGATTCAAGATGAAAACATTCACACTAATTATTTAGAAAACAATAATTGAAGTGACAAAAATGGACATAGTATATCCA
>JABASH010006092.1:0-11103 GCA_019776445.1 Tomocerus maximus
GTTACCGGTTACCATCAGTCTACCAGACCTGTTAGCAGTTTAATATTTTATAGCCAAGATTTTTGTTCTAGTAGGCACCGTAAGTAGTAGAGTTACCTACCGACTAAAATTCTTGTGAAAACTAGGAATACAAAGGAACGGTTGAGTGCTAGCATTTTGTTCAGCTAAATTCAGATGCTAGACCAAGAAGCGCGAGAAAAGTATTCCAAATATTATTTTCTCTGCCTGCTATTCAACTTCAACACAGTAGAAGGTAGAACTAGTAGAAGTACGTGAACGAAACAACGACCTACAAAAGTACAAAAATCTCCGAAGTAAATATTGGTAAAATTGTCAGGGCAGATTTTCACTCAATGATTTGCGAAAGTTTTCTATTGGCGTAAATAGCTTTGTGAATGGGGGTGTGTTTTAGGTCCGAGTAGAAGCTAAAAATATTTTTCATAGTTAGATAAATGATTTCATGTGTGTATGTGTGGAGTTTGAACTGCAGATGCGGACCGGCTGATACATTGACAATAAAGTAAAAAATCTACTACATTTTAAATATGTTTAAATTTAAACCTTGTCGTTAAGCGGAATTGGCAACCTTTATTGTGAAATCAATAAAATTATTTTCCCTAATCTGTCAAACAGGCAATTGTATTGACGTTTTACAGCTTGATATAAAGAACTCAAACTAAAATATTGATTTCTCAACATTTCATGGAAAGTAGGATAAATATTTTTTACAGCATTTTGATAAAATTAATATTGTGTTGAATTTGTAGATTCCAAATGTGCAACGATTTGTAGGCGAGGAAGACACCTGTAAAGGACAATACCTTGTTAAGGTATTTGCTATTATTGACAACGACTTGTTCACCGTTGACGGCAGTTGAAAAATAAAGGCTATCTTTATCCAGGATGAAGTCTGGCTTGGCAATTTTGTTTGTATTCATTGGCTGCTGCACCAATGTAATATTCTTGGAGCTATTGGTGAAGTAAGTTTTTCATGCAATTATTCTAAGAGTAAAGAATATTTGGGAGTGGATAAAAAAATGAAAAAATTCTTTATAGAGAGGACCCTGGCAGTGGAAATCTAATTACTTTTTCCCAGTTTATAGTAATTAGCATTGAAGGATTTCTGACCACTTTAAGATGTGGTACAAAGAAGCCGACTGTTCCCATGAGGTACAAATTATATTCCTATATGCCAGTCTCACAGTAACTTATTAATGGTATGAACGTTAATTATTAACTAAGTTGATTTAATTGTTTTATTGCAGGGAGTATATCACATTAGTGATATTTTTCTTTCTTGTCAGCACTACCAACAATTATGCGTTTAATTTTAACATTTCAATGACTCTTCATCTAATTTTCAGAGCAGTAAGTTCAAATTGTTTCTCAATCAATTATTTTTAATGTTCTTACTTTAAAAAAGGTATTGAGTTTGGACCAGGAGGTAATAGGGGAGAAAAATTACCTATTACAATAGTAAGAATAGCAAATAAAATGTACATTGAACGAAATCTACATTGTCAAACTAGTAAAGAAATCGAGAAAGATTTATATCTGTAAAATTAATTAATATGTTTGGGACATGTCAAACTTTTAGGCAGGGATAGGCTATGCAACGGTAATATAATCTATCTATGCTTAGAAGTTTAAATTGTCCCGATTTCGTGAATTTATTCGGTTCCTCAAGTAAATCACCTATAAAACTCATTGAACCTTCCTCTACAGACAGCAATAAATGGAAATACCATTATCGTTGGCTGCCACTTTTTGGAGCCTAGGTGAGACATGCCTGCCTACCTTATTTAGCAAGAAAATTATTCTCGATTTTTAGCTCGAAAATGCATACTTCGTTCAATGTTTTTTTTTGTATTTCCCCTTCTCTATCACCTCGTGGTCTCAACTCAGTACCTGATACCCTCCTTTCGTATTATTGTCGTTACGTATGTAATATTATGATTGAATATCACTTAAGATTTTATGTACTCATAACATTATAAAACTAATTATAGCGTCCTCAGAGACATTACACAAATAAGTCTTGTCAATAATTTAATGAAATACAATTTTGTACTTCAATTTCAAAACAATTACCTTTAAAAAATATTACACCAATTCATTGTGCGTTTTTCATAACATTTTTTTATGTATTGAATCCTTCAGCATTTAGTTAATGAGACTAAATGTTAGCTGATCAATAGGGTCAAGAATAATGATTGCTTCTTTGTTTGTGATAGGGGTCTTTGATGGCTAATATGATACTAGGGATGATTATCATGGGTAAAAGATATGCAGTCATGAAGTATATTTCTGTGGCCATGATTTCCGTTGGCATTGCGGTGTGCACCGTAGCATCTGGGAAAGATGTCGGCGTAAGATTGCTTATATCACTCGTTGATAAATTGAAAACTTTGGTCTATAGAATGCGATTGAACCTAGTGATTTATGTGATTACAGAGTTCATCAGCTGAGCCAGTTGAAGGAGCCTTTTCGGATTACTTTTGGTGGGTAGTTGGTAAGTTAAAAGTCGGATTTAATTCAATTTCAGAGTTTTTTCAACAATATTTTATTTGTCTTTAATTCGGCTGCCATTCATTTCTTACATGTGTAGGAAAGCTATAAAACAGAATATTTGTTATTAATCTTCAAGAATTTATTGTCGAAAACTCAGGTTAATTAATTAATCACAAGGTAAAATCGCAATAATATATTTTATTTTCAGGAATCTCTATTTTAACGTTTGCATTGTTTATGTCGGCACGCATGGGGCTATACCAAGAGGTCCTGTACCAAAAGTATGGAAAACATCCCCGGGAAGCTCTATTCTTTACGGTGTGTAAAAAATGTTATTACATTATTTAAAAATATCAAAAATGTACCTTACAATTCACATAAGTAATTACATATTGCCATAAGATAATTTATTATTTCATTGTTATAGCATTGCCTGCCACTTCCCGGTTTTATTTTACTGTATTCTGATTTGGCTACTCATATAGCAATCACGAATGCTTCCGCATCAACTGAATTGCTGGGCTTCACCTTACCACGTATGTGGGTCTACATTTTAGGAAATGTTCTGACACAGTGAGTTCCAATTTTTAATGTGGCAAAGGATAATAGCGAATAACATCCGACCGACTAAGCTAAATGCATTCAATTTGTTACAACGTAATGAAAATGATTGTTTTTATATAGGTGTGTCTGCATCAACTCCGTTTTTGTTCTCACAACTGAATGCACATCTCTAACAGTCACTTTAGTTGTGACATTGAGAAAATTCTTAAGTCTCTTGTTTTCCATTTTCTATTTTGGAAATGCGTTCACAGCAGCTCATTGGTTTGGCACCTTCTGCGTTTTTGCTGGAACATTTTTGTACTCAGATATACCTTCATTGGCTCGGCAAGCTCAGCAATCGAAGAAAACAGATTAGTGGCTTCACATATAGTACTTGACAGAATTTACTGCGATAATTAATGCTAGTTTCTGAATCACAACGTATGAGTCCAACAATAACATAATATATAACTCTAGCTGGTACCTATAAGAATTTACATAGTCATTTGAAATAATGTGTACTTACTTAAAGATCTGATAGAATAGTTATAAGCGAAAGTATTTAATAGATCTGTTAAAATTATGCATTTATCGATGTACTTACCTCAACTCCATTTGCATTTTCTACTTCGTTGGCACGAATTATGTATACTGCTTAATAATTGTTCAAGGAAAAAGACTTATTACTATTTATGCATTAAATTGCAATTAATTGTAAGTGTCCAATGTATATTTCTCAATTTACAAATGTTACTTGATATTATTTAATTAATTGACTCACTCAGAAGAGGTAGCTATATTCTGGAAATTATTGAGAATGTCTTAAGACAGGTGACTTCCCAACTAAAACTTCCCAACTTAAAGAATCACACATTTCACAGAATCTAAAAACGTTGACTTTCACAATGCATAGACTTTTGAATCAATCTTAAGCAACTATTCTTACTATTTTTGTTTTCCATACATTCAAGGTTTTTCTGATAAGGTAACTCAACTTGGCTAGCCAAACGCTTAATTTTTCCGATCCTCTACTCTAACGATCGGTGAACCGAAAATACATAGAATATTGAAATACATTGTTGTAGCTAAGATCTGACTTTTAATACTCATTTTATTGGTTTATAATCTCTGCTAAACTTCTGCCAAAGATAATTTGCCAATATTTGTGTTAATAAAAAGTTTAAATTATGTATAAATAGGTAGTTATTACGCAACATAGTAATGCTGTTATTCAACGTTTGTACTGTTCTGTAAATATTATTTCTTGTTATACGTAGCTATAGTCACGGCCATGGCTATTTTGGTTATAAAAGTAACAACTGCGTACCCTCCATTGTACCCTCATATTATAGTTCATTTCTATCGAAATATTATAATTGTATGAATATCGTTTAGGAGAAAGAATGTATTTATTGAACTATCTATACCAACTCAAACTAATTGCTGGATTTTAAAATCGTAATGTTTTGGCAGAGAGTAAAGAAATTAAGCAAATATAATTATTCGTTTTGTTATGTAAATATAATTTCCAATAGCGTTTATGATTTACAAATACTTTATTTCACAACTCGTACTAGCATTAAACATATGATTGATGAATGAACTACACAAGCAGGATCTTGAATGTTAACTCAAAGTTTTGAATTAAAAGTATGATATCAACAACGATCATATAAACTAGTTACGCTACCTCTGTCTTTGTCCATTTACAGACAGAACTTTTAATTACCTTGAAATTATTAACTTACTATAACTCATTTGTTATTTTCTTTTAATCTATGGCTAGTATGTATATTAACAAGTCATTCTTTGCCCATTGTTTCAAATACGCTACCGCCCTGATAGATACTCATTTTGGAATAAAATAAATCATTATTTTGAAGTGATTCTTCTCGGATTTTAGTCTTTTTCCACAGGGTTGTAAAATTCCTACATATGAATTAAATATTAATACAGATTTTATTGCTGCCAACTCTCGCTTTTATCAACGAATTTTAAGATTTAAGGTGTCTTTGCCTAGATAAACGAATTTATTGTGTCCAACCAATTCAAATTGCAGAAAAGCAATTCCGTTGCCTCAGCCGACCTTCATGACTTGAATACATACAGTATGAATGATCGGGTAATAAACATTAAGAAATACCTGACCTGGGCTATTAAAACTACCGTCGTAATTAAGAATTACTTATTTTATTCTGGGAAAATTGTTACTCATATATTGGACGTTTTTACTAATTGCAAACTTATATTTCATAAACACCATGAAACGATTCCATTTCATGAAATTTTATAACGGAATGGCAACAATCTTATTTCATGTAAGAATAAATGCATTCTATAGTGAACATTTACCAAAGAAGGACATATAATGCCATCGATAAGAAAGGATAATCATATGCAAAGAAACTTGTACTTATTAAAAGAAAATTGTTATCATTAATTTTATTTCCATTTATCATTTTCATATATGCTGAATTGAAAGAAACCTAATAATATATGGTTTCATTCTCGATCTGTAGCTTGTATGTATAATGAACCAAAAAAGAACTACTACTACTTTATTTCCCATATCTATCTACACCAAATAATAGTTACTAAATATTTATGAAGTACCATTCGGCATTTCAAAATTGCATAATGCCCATTTCTTCTCTGCAAACGCTATGTCACTACAGACGCGCTAAATGTTTTTGAATTTCATTCGGATTAGATTATAAGAGATTAGCTCTGACTCTGACTTTGCAGAAGGTGTAATAAAGACGTATTGTCTTATAATGAGAAGAGGTGAACACATGGATGAAATCATGGAATAGATCCTAAGATGGCTATGTACGCAAATGTTCGATGGCGTGGCAGTGGCACTTGTGTGATGGTTGGCTAAAGCGAAGTGTTAGACTCTTCCGCATATTGTAGAGCCCAGTTTTAAGGTATCCTAGTTCCTCTCCTTTAGCAAAGACGGGCATTACGAAACAAATGAAATTGTAAACCGCAACACGGCTTCAAAAACCCCGTATATAGTTAACAGCTCATTTTTGTGCTTTCATCTGACATTTTTAATTCACACTGATAATAATTTAATTTAAATTCTGAATACATTATTAATTTAAATTAGATTAAAGTCCCAGTTTCAGGTAGCCAAAACAGAAGATTTGAAAAATACAGTTCAAAGGTTGAAGTGCGTCTACTAAGGTCTGACCTCGCCTGATGAGGGGGTAACGTGATCGTTTAGGAAGATTGATGGGGACTGCACATCGAAGAATAATTCGTTAGGTGTCGTGTATATAGAGAAGGCTTAATATATTGTTCTAAACGTGCTAACACGTGTAGGCTGGAAGGAGGAGAGATTGGATAGCGAGATTGCTGGTAGGTGCAGAAAAATGTTACATATAAGTAGAATGGTGGTTGGAGAAAAAGATTAATCGGGGTTTGAGAGTAACCTTATAACATTGATGAGTACAAAAGCTTCTAGAAGCCAACGGCGGGAAGCATTTTTCGATATCTACTAATGCATAAATCCAACCCAAACCAATCGTAAGAGCACCTACTTAGGCATGTATAAAGTTTCAACGCCAAATGATCCTAAACCATTGGATGTATATTAAACCCCCAGTCTGCTATTAGCCCCATACCTTTTCTATGTCTATGAATAGGTATGAAGGAGAAGTAACAAACCCATACAAACTTTTTCAAGACTTTTCCTTCTCTATATACAAAGTTTCGAACGACACCTAACGGATCTTTTTTCTCTAATAGAATTCTAATTGTTCGAAGGCCCAATATACCGACGACTCAGGATCCCAAACCGGTATTATAGCTGACCGAAGGCCGAAGAGTCCATCAGCCAAAAGAACGAATAAATCAGGACATGAATGTGACACCTCAGCTCAGCAGACATCCTAAAACATGATAATAGTAGTTCTTTTCTTTCTTGGCATTATTATAAATTCTGAAACTGTGCCAATATGGGCAAATAGCTCAAAATGTGTATAAAAGTGTACTAGGGAATGGAGGCTTACAATGTAGAATTACAATTAGCCAAAACACCACAGTTTTAAATTGATTTTCTGTCTAGTTTTAAAGCTTATTTCGTATTAAAAATTATATCGTTAGGTATATTACCGCTAATTGGAAGGGGATTTTTTTTACAACTTTGCATTAGTCGGGTGTCTAAGCAGAGACCTGATATAATTTGCAAAAAATGCTAAAACATGGAAAAGGGATGACTTAATATTGAGATGTCTGCTGAATTGAGTATCTCTTCTCTATAATATTATCAGTAGCTAGTATTTTGTGCTCACATAAGGCATGTCTTGCTGATCTGATATCCAAACCAATGTGCATTCTAGCATAGGAGCACGAATTTCTATTTCTATGGATCATAGATGATTGTGATCACCGTCGTATTGGAATCACGGGGACTGTGTGCTCATCTCTAAAATATCTGAAAAAGAATCTTTATGCAGACCTGAGTGCAGCAGTCGAAGTTGTAGCAGAAATAATGTCCCAAGAGATAGTAGTATTGTGTGTGTAGATGTGGACGTTTAGTGAAACTGAAAGTCTAATAAAATATCACCCACACTCGACACACTCAACAGACTCAACTGAAACTCAACATTAGTCCTAGTCTAAGGAAGCCAAAAGTTTTGTTAGAGAAGTACCGACCGAGGATCTACCGGATTGAAACGTAATTGTTAACGTAAACAGCGTAAGTGTGTGTAGTTGGTGGGTGACAGCATTGACAGTCTGGTAAATCAAACATTTATTTTTTGGCTTAATTTTTTTCAATTTTTTATAAAACAAGTGGTAGAGTAAATAAATACGGATATTCTGCTAAACCCATCGGCATTGAAACGTAATACTACAATTAACCTTCGGCAGTGATTACTATTTGTTCCCTTTCTTCATTTTCATTTACATATTCAATATCGACACTAATCTATTCATTTGGACAACAATGTGTGCTTCAAGTTGTATCTTATAGTAAGCCTTAGTTTTAAAGGTGGTGGAAAAAGTTAATACGATTGCGTCGCATACATTCAGAAACTATACATAAAACTGCAAATCAGGTAAACTAAGTCATCAACAACTTATGTCATCATCAATCATTGATAGACAAATTGATTAAGCGTATTAATTATTACCAACTGATAAATTATTTGGAATATATACTGTAAAGATCCTATCAGGCATTTAGCATATCTGCGTTAATATTTTAGTTTTACTCTCACCGAAGATTAATAAATAAGTATTTTTACGATTTAAGAGCAGGTGATCAGACGCAGACCTATAAAAATGGAACACATCCACTTTGCGCATTGCTGATTGCTATCTTACCTAGAATATGCATAAACATTATTCCATGTTCAATTATTTCTTGGTAGATAGTACAGATGCTGGCTAATAGGCTATGAATCTATGAATAATGATCAAAGTATTTCTATTTCTGACGTGGCTCTCCTGGAGTTGCCGTCCTTTAAAGCTCATGTATACTATCAATATCAACTCTACACTGGAAACCCAACACTAACAAATTATTGTTACCCAAAATTGTTTTTCTGGATTTTTGATGCAACATTTCAGTAATACATTACACAATACAGCAATAATAGCTGTGATATATGCAAAATAAAACCCAACAGTTCAGTCAGACAAAAGGTTGATGGAATCAAGTTTGATGCAGGACTTTTACAATTTACTCGGTTATATTGAACTGCCAATACGGTGAAATCATTAAATTTTATGTATATGTGATAGGGTAACCAGTAAAGTAAAAACGATTTAATTGCCACAATACTGACTGAGCTCTACGAGTCTATTATAATATTTGATAGGATTTTGTCAGATATAGTTTGAATATATTCAAGTTTTAATGGTTATTTGAAATCCAATGTTTAATGAATGATATTTTTCTTGTCTTTGTAGAATTTGCAGTTCCCGTTTGTGGGGATCTGTCTTGTGTTCCAATTCTAAGGTGGCAAAACTGTTGAGATGTCTTCTTCAGCTGTATTTATTTTGGATGTAAAGGGAAAGGTAGCTCAGCGAGTATTTGTTACTTATTTAATCGTTTGTTTGTGCGTTGACGAATGATATGGAAATAATTGTGATGGTCATTGATGATATTTTGTGACAGGTGCTTATCTCCCGGAATTACCGCGGTGACATTGACATGGGGGTGGTGGAGAAGTTCATGCCCCTGTTGATGGAGAAGGAGGAGGAAGGTTGTGTCACTCCCATTCTTCAGACATCCGAATCGACCTTCGCCTACATCAAACACAACAACCTCTACATTGTGTCCATCACGAAAATGAACGCCAACATTGCGTTGGTCTTTGCTTTTCTTCACAAACTAGTTCAGGTCATGATGGAATATTTCAAAGAACTGGAAGAAGAGAGTATAAGAGATAATTTCGTTATCATTTATGAATTGATGGACGAACTCCTCGATTTCGGTTATCCTCAAACAACGGATAGTAAAATCTTACAAGAGTAGGTCAAAATTTTCTCTGGTTACTCTGCATTACGATTGATATGATATTTAAAAGTTAATCTTTCATTGCCAACAGGTACATAACTCAGGAAGGTCACAAACTAGAAATAGCACCTAGACCCCCTATGGCTGTAACAAATGCCGTTTCGTGGCGATCCGAAGGAATCAAATACAGAAAGAATGAAGTGTTCCTGGATGTAATAGAGTCAGTCAATTTGCTGGTAAGTTCATTCTCACACATTGCATTGCAATAAGTAAGATATTTGTGTTCGTCACATGTGTATGAAATTTTGGATTTTAATGATTTAGGCTAATGCCAATGGACACATTTTACGGAGTGAAATCGTAGGTGCTATTAAAATGCGAGTTTATTTATCGGGAATGCCGGAGCTGCGTTTGGGACTTAATGACAAAGTTTTGTTCGAGAGCACTGGCAGAGGAAAATCAAAATCTGTTGAGTTAGAAGATGTCAAGTTTCACCATTGTGTTCGCTTATCTAGGTAAGAAGGATTTTCACCTTGGCCTTCCGTTAAATACGCAATTTGTTATGTGGACAAAAATTAATGGGATATTCCAGGTTTGACGTTGACAGAACTATATCTTTTATTCCGCCCGATGGAGAGTTTGAACTGATGTCCTACAGGCTCAACACACACGTAAGATTCATATCAGGATATGTCATATTTTCCGAATTAGTCGAGGAACAATTAAGAAATAGCAAGCTCACACTATGTCAATTTTCTTGATGAATAACCCAATTAATGGGATTTTTTATTTTTGTGCAGGTTAAACCACTAATTTGGATCGAATCAGTGATAGAGCGGCATGCTCACAGTCGAGTAGAATATATGGTCAAAGCAAAGTCTCAGTTCAAACGTAGATCAACAGCTAACAACGTAGAAATTGTCATTCCCGTTCCGGGTGATGCTGACTCTCCTAAATTTAAAACGGGAATCGGCTCAGTGAAGTATGCTCCAGAGCAAAGTGCCATTATTTGGACGATTAAATCGTTCCCTGGTGGGAAAGAGTACTTAATGAGAGCTCATTTTGGTCTGCCGTCTGTAATGGGAGAAGATACCGAAGGAAGGCCACCTATTCAAGTCAAATTCGAAATTCCATATTTCACGACATCTGGCATACAGGTAGTTAAATAATTTTGTATCATCCTGGTCGTTTGAAATAGTATCTTCATGAAAACAGGAACTAAAATAATTTTGTTTTCGACAGGTGCGCTATTTGAAGATCATAGAAAAAAGTGGATATCAAGCTCTGCCTTGGGTAAGATACATAACCCAAAATGGTGACTATCAATTGAGAACGAACTAGTTATTTTTATGAAAAAGTTATTGTACTTTTAATGTCTTTAAAATATTTTATGGCTACTATAATGGTAAAAATTTCGTAAGTTATTCTCAGTATTTCAGATGCACCAATTGTAATTAGTATTTAATGAGTACTAATTGTACTAATGTTGGCTAAATCAGTCTTAATTACTAATAAATATTTACCATTAACTACCAATAATATTGTATTTCTATGAGCGTGCGTTGTAATGGTTAATA